>BGPR01019039.1:0-29910 GCA_013235015.1 Araneus ventricosus | reverse complement strand
TTGACCGAGGATTAACTCGAGACCGAATGGTTTACTCAAAGAATTGTAATTCAAAGTGTTTTTGCTTCATTTGTTTGAAAGGTACAACTTAGGACATAGTTGGTATGACTTAAGAACCTGTTTCCTTAGTCGTACTGATGTTATTTTTTTAGATTTGTTCATTTCCTTCAACATAGCATGTATACTTTCTTGGCTTGAATAGCTGCAATATTCATATAAGTTGTGAATAATGAAAAATTCAATCCTTCAGTTAATAAGTAAGTAAGTTTGTAGACTTTTTCTCATGGGATAGGACTTAAGCAATCTCACTCTATCTTATCTCAACACGTCAGAATATGTTTGTTCCATGAAGTGATTGATTAAATGCAAGATATTTAAGTAAGGTATCTGTACAAATTACATGTAGGTAAAAATATAATAAAATAATAATGCCTTTGCGGCGCAAGGAATTAATTTTTTTGAAATATGTTGAAAAAACATCATGAATGGGTTTAGTTTATTGTCTAGACATAGAATCTACAAAAAAAAAAAAAATTAAACTTACTTCCCGCCTTCCTTTGAGGTCACCCCCTCATATGAGAACCCTTTTAGAAACAGCTACCTTGATACGCTCAAAATATATTATTGAATCTTACACAAAATCATAAATTAAAATTTCAAGAATAATGGAGGACAATTTTGGAGTTAATTTGCTAAAATTGTAAACGTCCAGAACTGAAAAAAATTCTTATCTTTGAGTTAAGGAATTTTCTCAAACTTCATCTCTAATAATTCCTATTCCCAAACGAAATTTCATAAGGCTGCTATATACATTCTAAAAGGAGTACTATTAGCCCTATCCTGAGCTTATTATTTTCCATATATAGTTGAATTTAACGGTTGAGAAGAGAGTGAAATTAGGTGTGCCGTCAGCTGGCACACTGAGCCGCATAGTGTTAAAGGGGGAAAGGGAAATTATACACAAAGATAAAATAAATATTGATATGAAATGTATATATCAAAACTGTGTAATATGTTATATAGGATGATTTTTCAAAATAGAATGTTATAATCATATTTTTGATAAATATCTGCAAGTTAACTTGGGTGAGAAAATTATTTTATAATTTTATAAGACTTAAAATTAAATTATAAATAATACTGGGATTGCAAAATCTGGTCCCCATAACAACTTTCAAAAATAAAAGTAAATACAAAATAATTTTAAAAGAATCTAAATATTTTATCTGCACAATATGCTGAAAAAAAGAAGTAATATGCCAAAAAAGAAGAAAATGCTCGCTTTTCAAAAAGTTTCAATTTCTACGTTTGCGAAAGAATGCAAACGGAAACAACTTTTTTTCTCTTTTTGTTACAGTAGTGTAAACAGCAGTAAAAGAATTTTTCAGATTTTTTATATTAATGTCATCATTTTTATCACTATTGTTGGCATACTTTTATTAAATCTCGATATTCGTCTTATATTTACTTCCATTTATTTGCATTTCACATCCAAGCAATCCCTTACTTGCATTCTTTTAATCTTAATATCATTCTTTGATAATATGCTCCATATTTTAGATTAATTCTTGTAAAATAATTCGAACGTTACATCTCACATGTATTTTTTTACATCTGTAATTCTAAGGGAATTTTAATTGTATTATCTGATAAGTGTTATGATAAGTTTTCCACTTTCGGAGATAACGAAATATTTATTTACGTTTACAAACATAAACATACATTTTTCAATATATCATTTAAATAAACTTTGAATAATTTGAAAAATCTCAAAGTTGCAAATGTGTGAAATAAAAATCAAATTTTATTACAGGATAATTTCTATAGAAATATAATGGTTAATATTTCAGAGTTCAGATTTATTTTTGGCAAATTGTAATTTATTTATTAGAGTTTCCAAATACCTATTCGAATATTTCTATTTAATTTCAAACTAAAGTTATCTTATAATATGATTGCAATTAATACAAATTATACTTCAAACTCCAAATTTGTCAGTAAGTTTAAACCATTAATACCACACCGGTAAAAGACAGATATAAACTGGAACAGCCCGTGACCACTAGTTCTGGCATTACTGTAGAAATAAATCTAAATTTTTTGCATGTATTGCTTGCATTTATTATTTTTTTTAATTTTAGCATCCGATAACATTGCACATGTGAATTATTGAGAAAGTAAGTGTCTGTAACACTTAACCCCGCAGATTCACTGCAAGAGCAAGCATATGCATGAGTGCAGATTAGTTCGAATCATCCTTCAAGACAGAGAAATAACTTTTAGGAAAGACAGCAATGCAGATATTTCGTAGTGAGTTGAAATAATGTTTAGAAAACTATTAGGCCTGCTACATCGTACAGCGGTTGCAGTTTGATGAATCTTTACAGACTATGGTTTGGAAATATTCCTTCCTCCCCCTTACAGAAGAGAAATGGCACGCCCTCTAATTTTCATATATATTTGCAACATTGAGGCTTTCCTTTCTGACAAGAGGATTCAGTACGATAATGCTGAAGAAAAGAAGTGTCATTACTTGGTTACCATCACAAGCGACACCGTTCTTCGATACGGGAATATAATATATAGTGCCTCGGCTTGTCAAGAGTCTCAACATGGATGGTAATTATGTTTAAATGTAGTCCAAGACATTTAACTCCAATAACAATGAAGGGAATTGATCCATTGTAATTTGTGTTCTTTTAATTCGGAAACGGAACTTGTTTTCGGATATTTTATTCTTAACCAGCTTTTGCCATAACAAGAACTGCCATATAGTTTAGTTTAGTCATATTACTGTCCCGTTTTGAAGCAACACTAGGGCTATTTTGGGATAGATCTCGCAATTTTGAACAGCGGGCAGATGACGAAGATGACGCCTTAGCTGGCATCTCCCTTTCCAAATTTCTGAACCACACCACTTCTCCTGTTCCCCTCTCCAAAGAGTTCCATCTTATTAAATCCGCAGATGAACACAAAAAAAGCGTGGTTTAACAATCTCTTAACAAATAGACAGACTGTCACCAAAATGGAAGGCGCTTTCAGGAACAGCAGGAACATTTTCGATACACTGACCCAGGAGAGAGACATTAACTGACTCCAAAGATGTCTTGAGGGTCCGTGTTACTTCTATCTGTTCTTACTCTTTTTATCTTTTGCCAGTTTGCCGAGGACTTTTCACTTGACATCTCCTCTCCGGATTTGTTTTCATTTCACACTTTCTACAGTTCAGCTATCTGTCCTCCTGACTTTCCGCCTGTTGAGTATTTTTTTTATTATTATTTACATTATTTGAGCATTTAAGAAATACTTTTTATTTTTTATTTAATTTTACACTGGAGGACTCAGTTCTATAGGTTTATTGTGGTTTCCGCTCTCCACTTGTTTATGCGTTTTTTAACTTATTGTACCCAGTCGGTTCCTTGGTGTGGGATTCTCTCGACGCCCTGTGGTAGCTTTTGGTCCATGAGCCCCGACAATAGATGATTGTTCCAATTCCCGAGTCTCTCCGCAATTCTGGAAACCTGTTCTCACGCTGTCAATGTCCTATCGGTTGTTTAGATTTTTTTTTGGGGGGGATGGGGCTATACATTCTACTTTTTGATATTTTTTTATTTTTAGACTACAAAACTTTATTCCTTTTCCTCCCCCATTGGCCGTTTTCATCCTGTATAGGACATAAAGTTATTTTTAACTTGCGCAGTTTTTACTCAAAAATACAATCTGTAATTGATAATTTGATATTCCCTTTTACGCGGGACGCGGATTGCCGTTGACTAACGGAATTTCTTCCTTTCTATCTCAGAAGTAATTATTATTATTAATTTATGTATTTTTAATTTATTATTTGTGTTTTGTGTGTCGTTTGATGTGTAGTGCTGTTTGTGTGTGTTTTGTTTTTATACTGGGGGGTTTCAATCTTTGACTTATTTATATATCTCATTTTTACTGCTTTTTCTGTGTTTATTTGTTTGTTTCTTTTTCATTACTTATCTATTTTTTATATATTTTTACTGTTCCTTGCTTTCCCGAGCAGTAAATCAAGCTATTCTCTCCCCACCGAGGTGGGTCGAACCATTTTTATACCTCCAGCTCTCTTGTATTTAAAAATACTGCCGCTGTTCGGGCAATGCCTGTATCATCTTATTGTACTCAATAAATCCCGTCCTCCACATGCTGGTGGGGCGGCTCTCTCCCCGCTGGTCCTCTACCGGCCTTACACCCTTCTTGGGTAAGCCGGGCCAGTGTGGGTATTTTTGCACCACACCAGTGGAAAGACATCTTGCCACTACGGATGATTTAACGTGCAACAGACCCCATAAATGGAGGATCTTCAGTGTAATCGGGTTTTGAACCTGCAACCGTCCGAGACCTTACCGTTAGGCCATCGTGGCCTATTAACTGCCATATAGAGATATGCAAGAGTCCTTGGTGCTCATTGAATGTCAGAGCTCAGCCAAAATTAAGTTTAGGCCATCTTGCTTTCAATTAAGACGCAAACTAAAAGAAGATTTTTTTAAAGACGAAATTGAAGAATAAGAGAAAAAAACGATTTTTCCTTTTTTTCCAGTTTAGAGTCAAACATTAGCGTCCGAAATCGAGGTGATAAGAGCTAATCATTTCCTTCACTTCTTTTTAAGTCACAAGCTTCCATTACAAAATCACCTAAGTAGGATAGATTTTATTTTTTCTAACCAGGAAAGGAACCTAATTTCCTCTTTTAGTATAATATATATTTTTTTATGAACCTTGAAAAGTGAAATCTTGAATTGATATAACAATTTGATCAAATGGAGACAACATTCCTGTCTGCAAATTCATCAAACAAATTTTTGAATTTTATGCTCTCTATCAGATTTCATACGTAAGGCTCATGTCACCGTAAATATATGTGGCATCATATCTGAAACCTGCGGTTTCTTATGCAGAATATTCCACTCTCATGCTATTGTGTAGGATGCAGGGCTGAACATTTAACAAATTTGATTATTTTTAGGTAGACTAGGTTCAATAGTTTATTTATTATTGAGCTTAGCCTACCGGGTTTTAAACACCAAGACCATGCAGAACTGTACTGAATCATACTGATATGGCTGTTGTCCATGAAATCCGGCGAGAATGAATGGACTGCAATTTAATGAAATATGTTAATTTATTGCTGTTAATCACCAACAGATTGACTAGTTTATCAACCTCAAAAATGTCCATATATTTAGTGAGATCGCACCTGGAACCCACTTCTCCTTTAATTTGAAGTTAAGACGTCATTGTCAGACTGTCAGACCAGGTTGCAAATCGCAAACATGCGCGATAGTAAAAGTTTATTTTATTTCAGTCTGAGCCTTCCCTACAAGGTTAAAACTCTAAACTTATGCAGAACAGTAATAACTGATCTTGATACGATCGCTGTGCATACAATTAATCGAAATCAAAGTTCTGTAATGTAAATATAAAACTAATTTACTTAATCACTGTCTGGTTTAATGTATCAGATTTAGTGTATAAGGCTCCGATGGGCTCTGAATTTGCAGAACTTTTAATAAGATCGGATATTGAGTCTGTGACCTCTTATTACAAACTAAGGGTCTATTCTGGTACTTCCCAGTTGGATTGGGGAGATGTCACTTTTTTTCACGTGCCAGCAGGAAAAATTGTACGTCTCTCTTTCTAAATAGACCAAACTCAAGCATCAGATTGTTGGGCAGATGTCAGTTTGCTCACTATAAGAGTTGATTATCTTTAGTTTGAACCTAACACTAGCGTCAATGCCTGTATCCATACCCAGAGCTGTGTTTGAGTAAATCTATTATAGTGTTGTGCAAAAAATTTGAATCCTGAGTGATTTGTTTAAGGATGAAAACATCTTTATTCATGTTAATGCTTTCGTAATTTGCACCAAATAATGTTTTGTTATGATATTTTTAAAAAATGGTTTCAAATACCATGACCATTATTACGCAACTTTACATTAGTATAAACGAAGTGTTTTCATTCATAGAGAAAAGACTCTTTACTCTGAAAATACGTTAAAAAATGTAGCTGTTTGTAAAAAACATGACGTTCTCTTATGGAAATCTACACAACAAAAGTTACTAAAATTTACAGATAAAAAATTTATTCTGCATTTCAAGGAATAAATATGTATATGGAAGAGTTGTCATTTATATGATTATTGCTTTTATATAATATTGGAATCTTGATTAATTCTCTACACCGCGAAAACTGAAATATTTCTAAAGTTACTTCTCGTTTTAAAGATGAGGTAAATAAACATAACTGTTTTTGAACTTCAATAATATTATTTTGAGAAAAAAAGGCTCAAAATACCATGATCATTTCCTGAATAATAGTTACGGATGCAATAATAACTATTTCCAGACATTTCAGCAGAATGCAGTGAAGTAATGAAAATCAAACATTTGCAAAGTTATTGAGTAGTCTCCAGAATTCATTAAAATTTATTAATTTCATGACTCTTCCACATTAAAAAACAGGTAGATATCATCCAGAAGGAAGTTCCATTTCCTTTCTATAAACCGTAATCGCTTCCAAGCCTTTTTTGTAATTTTCGGTTTCAGTCCTTTTTCACTGTTTTTTTTCTCAGTAGAACCATCCCTATCATTTTATGTCAAAGTGCTATTATAGAGCATTATAACTAGTATCTCTATTGCAAAAGAAAAAATTGACGGTGGTATGGTGAGATGAAGAAAAAATGCAGGAAATTCCATCTAGTTTTTTGTTCAAATTCTGAAGCGGAAATCAGGCAGATGTATGCCATTTGCTTACCCAGGGAAAAAACTTTATGTTATTTTTCTACTTCTTCTTCTTCTCGTCGAGTTATTCAATGAGTTTTCTGCGAAGCTTGTTGTATTTCGTTTTCAAAGGAAATTCATTTCTTTTCTCTTCAACTAAACTTTGTTTGCTGCTGCTGAACTGCTGTTTGTTCGGAAATAACAAAATTAGGTAGTTTTTTTGTAATTTGTTCATTGTTTACTCAGTTTGGTTTCAAACGTCTGTCCTCTTTAAGAATTAAGAATCGTCCACTCCTTGAAAAGAAATGAGAGATTTTAAATTACAGGAATGATTTGCTTATGTTGCTCGTTACTGCGGTGAATTTCTTTTTTTCTGTAATTGGAAACCAAAAACTTACACAGAAAGAAATACAAAAATCGGTAAGATCATCCATTCAGTTCACAGACTGGTTTTGGAAAAGAATTAGTCAATGGAAAAATGAAATATATATTCGAACAGATTAATAAATTTAGTAGAAAAATCATATTTTTATTTAATTGGCCATTCTGATACTTTTTTTAGATAAAGCGTGATATTAATTTCAAACGCCATTAATCATTACTTGCATCATACTACGGCCTATTATTTTTCAATTCAGAATTTAATATATTATTATTTAATTATTATTATTTTCTTACTTTTATATAAATAAAGTAATTCGTATGCAAAATGAATTTTAAGACGAAGGATTTAATTTTTAATATTACACCCAGATCCTTAATGAATAACCTCTCCACCAGTCATGTATAAAATAATTTAAGTAAATTCTAAAACATTAATTGAAATTTTAGCTTTTGTAATGTAGTCAGTTATTTCTCAAAACATGCCATCCAATCCATCGTGCTACGCACCTCACATGTTGAAAAACATTCGTAATTTCAACCGTTGCTTATTTTTTCTGATACCTCGTTCAAAATTTTCTTGTTTGTAAATTAAGACTTTTCGATAAGAAATTCCTGGTGAATTCGACTGTCTTTGGAAATGTAACGTAATGAAGTTTATCCTTGTTATTTTTTAGAACGACGTGCAATATCATAACTATAGGTAAAAGAATGTAGTCAGTAAACCTTCAAAAGTATTTCAGATTTTGGCATTCTTCCAAGGAATGTTGCTAAAATATGAAGAATTCAGGGCACCATAATTAAATATAAATCTCTTGCAGAACTCAACTCAATTGTATATAATTATTCAGTGCAAAATTTACTAGTTTCTGACAGAAAAGTAACTTGTGTACTGGTACTTTTGAAAATTTGTGGACAATTGTTTGGTTTAGGGTTTTGCGACTCAACGAAGACTTTCATTGCATTCGTCCTGAACACTGTTAGTTCAGTGCAAACGGTCAATTAGCAATCTTGCAGGTGTTCTGTTCTGACAAACACTAAAGAAGTTATATACATTTCAACCAAATTGAGCGATGGTTGGCGTACGTCCCTAAGAAAACGGTAGCTTTATTAACACAAACCGTGACCGTTAAAATAATAGCCTATTAAAATAACCCCGAAATATGCGGCAAAATATCAGAACAAAATAATATGAAAGATAATGTTTTTTAATGTTATTCATTATTTGAAAATGGGTTGACAGAATTTCTTTAATCTTCTGCTACTTTGAAGGGGAGCTATTTTGGCATGGCTTCACGGCAGAACTTATTTTGTAGGGACTCATGATACTTTGGATATTTTGACCTTTAAGGTACCAACATAAACAGACATTTCCATGGTCACCATTATGTGGATATACATAGCTTTTTTTCAGCACTGACGCCAACTCGCCCGCACAAAGGGTGTAGATCTTCGGAGCAAAACATGGAGATCTAATCGTTTTCTTGAACTACTCGAAAATTATGTTTTAAGAAAAGGCCTTGGAAAACTTTATATTTCGCTTGCAAGAGATATCTAATGTCAATTAATATTTTATTATTCATGGTATTTTCTGTAGTATATAATTGACATTTCATAATGTAATTTATTTTTCATAAGTGTTAGAAATTAGTTGATATATTATTATTTTTAATGCTAAAATGTTTCAATGACGTGTTAATTTATTTCCTTAATTTGCTTATTAAAATCAAGAAAATTTCCTTCAAATTAATATTTATAAAATTAGAAACCACAAAGGAGGTGGACAGAAACGTGCTGTAAGTAGTTACTGCATTGGAATTTTGGGTATTTAAAATGTAATTGATTATTTTTCCATGTAAGCAGACTACAGATGGGAAAGTGATTTATATATTAAGATTGATAAAGAAACTCAATGTATAATGGAATAAAAATATTTAGAAGGACCCATTACCTGGCCAGCAGTGGATAGATCCAGCAAGGAGGAGTAAAATTTAATTTCATCTCATCTTGATTTAGGTGGCAACAGTCATGTTGCACATGTGGTTATCTTGGCTTATTAGTTTCACTATGAAACCCGGACACATTTGAACACTTGATTTGGAAATGGGACTTCTGCAGTCTTTAGTTGAAATTATGTTTTTATTTAAGGCACAATACTTGACGATGGTGGATACATCATTTTATGTAAAACCGGACTTTTGGCATTCACAGCACGATTTTATTAAAGCAATCAAAGTTTCTAAATTTTTGTTGGAAGGGAGAAACAAGACCATTTTAACATCAATCCCACTGTTTGTCTAAGATGCAGAAGTCCTCTTCTAAAATCAACATTTCATTGCTGGATTCTCAACATGCTGGTGATATTCCACCTTTTATCAAGGTAGTGTTTTAATGTATCACATTACCTTTCTAAGTTTCGTACTGACACATTATTGAAAGTCTTTATCAATAAAAGCACAAGTAATTGATAAATAAAATAATGGAAAATAGGGTGTTCGTCATAGAGTAAGGTATCGCCCTGCACATTATAGATCACCTGTATGCTGTACCTTAGTACTAGAATTCTCTATTCTGTTCAATATGCAGCAAAGAGTGTGTGGTATATATGTTTTCCTAATAAGCGCCTATGAAACACCATGCAGAAAGTTGTTAAGAGATTGGTAATGAAGTCGTGGAATTGAAGAAATCGTATGGAATAGCAAGAAAGAGAGAAATTGGATTTATTGTCCAGACGATGAAGTTTTCAATATAAAAAAATTTATGAATATGGCCAAAAGATTTTACCTTCACCAGTTAATTTGTGACAAGGCCATTACAAATTTCGATTCATTTTAGCTGACTATAATATTTATTGGCATGATTCGTTTCCCTTGTTTTCTTTGACAGCTTGTATGTATATGGGAACATGTTCTCTGCCATTAACAATATAATTTTTCTTTTTAACTTATCTTTTTTTTAAGACAGTGAGTATTTCTTTCTAATCCACATAATGGTAGTCGTACATATATCACTAACTTTCTCAGGTGAAAAAATTTGCTAGCTAGTTATATGCACCAATTAAAAAAATTCTTTTCTCAAGATGCGATGGCTGCCAACGTCACGTATTGTCTAAATATTGTGTAATGAAATTAAAAAGTTTAGTTTGGTCCTAATGAACACTTGACGATGTCATATTTTACAGATAATTCTTAATAAAATAATTTGTTCAGCACCAGTGATTTTATCCTAAGAAAAAACTTTTGTCAGAAATTGACCAAAAGAAATTGGGTTAAAGGAAGGTTGTAGGTATAGACACAAAAATATATACCTATACTTTTTTACCTCAATTAACCAACAAAAGAAGTACAACTTAGGATGGGTCAAAAATGAAAGGTTATGGTACCAAATTTACATTACTTTGGCAGTAGGCTAGAAAGATTTAAAGACATTAAACTGATTTGCTGATTAATTCAAAACTTTTGACTTAATTATTGATAAGATTACTTTTTATTTAATATAAGGATTGGTCAAGGCTTGGGATCTCAATTTTTAATTTTAATGTATAATGCTTCATTAATGTTCCTTTAAAGTTGCGAAACCTTATAAAAGAATGCCGTTTATACATTGACAAAACTTATTATTCCATAATGATGATCTTACGTTTTGTACTCTACTTTACAAAAAACATTTATCACAATATTATCAATACCAGTTGAATGGAATTATTTGCAGCACTTCAAATACTGAATTAACCACCAAAGCAAGTTATAATTGACTTTTCCTTAAATTTAATAGTAAATGTTCGATGGTACTCAAACTTAGGATTATTTTTTTAAATATTTTCTCATGGAAAATGAGATCTAAAATACAAAACGATTATTCAAAGCAATGAAAACAATTATTGATCAATACAATTATTCTACAAAAGTTAATTGATATTGCATGTTTTAGAGTAACCTTGCAATTTTTCAGTGAATGGTAAAATTATTATGAAAAGGTAAAAAAATTAATAATCAAATAAAATGATGAAATTCACTCTTCTAAAGAAACTGAAATGATATCAAATGTAAAGAAAATTAAGAAGCAAAAGTAAATAGTAGAAATTTTCTTAGAAGGCTTACAGATTCTGACTGCAACAATGAGATAAGAAAAACTTAGAAAATGTCCATAGTAACACTGGCTATAAAGAATTCCAACAAAATATTTACTACTACTAGTTAAAGTAGGAAAAGAATATTGCATATACTTACCATGTATTACAAATATAATTAAACATCATAAATTTTAAAATGTAAAACATTAAATAGTCTACGTTTAATCTTACAAATCTGATAATTTACAAATTTATTCATTACATTTAAATGACTTTTAAAGAAACAATTCTGTAATTTTAATTTCCTAGAAATAAACAATTTTGAAAAGTCAATTTTTGTCAATTTATTTTTTATATCTAATCAGCATATATTTAAAGTTCAGTAAAATGCTCTGCAAAATGTTAACTACTATAAGAAATATTTTTGCCTTACTTTAACTTCAGTCTAAATTATTTTTCAGTCAAGGTACGTTCTGTATCAAAATTACTTTCAGAATAGTAAAGGAGTGAACAGTAATTTATTATATGCTAATTGAAACGCTAAGAAAATAAATCAATATAATTCATAGGCAGAAAAGATTTTCCCGTCAGATTTTTTTCAAATTTAACTCATTACTATATTTTGCATATTTGAGAAAATTTTTTCATGGCATTGGAAAGCAGTATTTATCAGAAATATTTAGAGTTATTGTGAACCTCTTTCCATTATTAATTAGATTTTCAGTCAGATTTATTTTATAAAATATTTATTTGAATTCTCTTTTCTTTATCGATCTCATGATATTCTGTTATAAAATTATCTTGGGTCAAGAAAGTCGTAATGTGAAATTGTTGAACACCTAATGATTTTGCTAGAAAAAATATAATCAAAAAATATCAAAAGGTTAAGAATTTTAATAATAAGTCTAACTTAAAACCACTTCATTACTGAATGGTTGTTGCCAGTACCCTATTTGTTCATAATACGCCTTCGGCGACCATAAAGCCAATTCTCCATTTTAAACACTAGAAGAGATTGCGTTCCGTATGCTTAGAAGAATAGGGAAGGATGTTTACCTTATCTTTAATGATAAAAAGAAACAACACTATTTTCAAGATTTCAGTTTTTTAGCCATTTTATTTATAGAATTTTTATTTCTTCACATTAATTTCTATTCATCTGCCTTTCTTTGCTTTTATAATATTTTCCTGAGGAAAAGCTAAATATATATGTAATCAGTATTATTAAGATGCAATGGTAGAAAAAACACACACATTACTTCCCTTCGGAGATTTCTTTATTAGGACAAAATATTTGGGAATTATCTCATGTAGTGTACTTAAAAGATACATCTAAATATGAATACTTCAGATTGGGTTACCCGTAAATATTTCTTATGGTTTCCACAAAGAGACTCAGCTTTATCATTTTTTTACTTGTTTCAAGGCGGAGACTACACTTTCTGTAAAAATATCCGACTTTTTCATTATGCGACAGTTTAAAGCTGTTCTGTTGACAAAAACAGATTTTTCTGGTTTTCCTTTCTAGCCATAAACGGTTTAAAAAACGATAGGTTCAAAAATTCTATTTTTTTCGTCATGCAAGTATTTCTTTCCATTACGATAACAACATAAATGTAATTTATTTATTTCATTTCATTTTAATAGGGTTCTATCTCCGCTATGGTGGAATAAATGAATATATTGACTTTAGTTCCGTATGAACCAATAAAGAAAATATTTATGAAAATATATCTACATTAATACTTTCTCTAATTTACAAAATAAACAGAAGTTTAATAATGTAGTTTGTAATTGCAAAAACTTAATTTCATTCGATTCAAATCAACCAGTACATATGAGCAAAATTGTCGATTTAGTGGGAAAACTGACACATTAAAACCTTTTATTTAAAACAAAATAAATGAAATATCTATTTTAAACAGGGCATGTTCTAACTCTTTATACATGTAGCAGTAACCTGTTCTCCTCATAAAGCTAACCTTAAAACACATATTACGGCAATGGTTATTTTACACCACACTAAATTGCATTACTAAACTATAGTGACTTCAAAATACTCAAATAGATTGACACCATTGTTTTAGAGTCCCGGTGGTCACAATGTAGTTTAGAGCATTTCTGCCACTAATTCTATGAATGCGGTTTCGATCCCAGCGGAGAGTTTGATTTTGGCATCTTGCATCAGAAATGGATTTCAAGTAAAGTTCAATTAAAATTAGATTAATTAAAACTAACTGGAAATTAATAATTAAGCCTTGATTGAGTGTATTTCTAATTGATAATGTATCAGCATGTTTCAACTCGCTCGATCGGTATGACGATACTGCTTCAATGACTTGTTTTACAGGCTTAATCTCATGGTAAAACCGTTTATCTGGTTACTTCATGTACGGTTTGCACAACCAACCCAGTTATGGTTCAAACCAATGAGATTTTACAGGATTCTTTTTTTTTCCTGGTCTGCTTTGGAAGCAACAAACGTTAGTTTTATTGACATCCTGGTTGACGTTGCTTGCGCTTCTGCTTGAGGGCGGTAAATTCATCATATGTACCTAGGTGAAATGGGAAAGCAGGCGTCTTGAAACCATAATAATTCCGCAGCTCATCAGTTGATTAAAATATAAAGCACTTTTGCAACGATTTTGTACCAGAAGCAACTTCCTTTACTCAATTGCAACCTTGACAGCTAAATCGAGGATATTGAGGAAAATCATAGCCCATCGATCAGGGAATCAAAAAGTTTAGTTGAAGATACTTTCTTGCCATCTGATCAAGGTACATCAACGCCGTATTATTAGACGTCAGTTATAAAATTTAATAATCCTCAAGGGTCTTCTTTCTGAAATTACACCAACTTCGAGGTGTGGGATGAAGAGTGCTTACTTGATAGAAGATTTTTTTGTTTTTCTTTCTGGTGATACATCGATGTATGTTGCTTGAGGTACTGGCAGAATATAGTTCAAACACTTCTTGTGTTGTGAATATGTTTATGAATTGGATTTTCTTTCTTTTCAAATTCAGAGGAAGTCGCATTGTACAATTTCTGCAAAACGTCGATGAAGTTAGTTCCACTTCCATTACCAAGAATATATGCATCTTTGTGATAAATCAGATTTTCATCTGAATAATCGGTTTCAATAAATTATGTAAAATTTTTTAATATTTCTTTTCCCGACAGCATTCTTTTTTTAAATGGTTCTTCGTATTAGAAAGAAAATATAATGAACAGGCGAAAAACAATGAAATGAATATCTACCACATTTCAATGAATCTTTAGCGCAAAAAAAATTGCAGGAAATTTACAATTTCCACTTGCCCTCAATATGTTCCTTCCCATCAAATCTTCGTTTGCAAAACAAACATAAAAGTGAAATAACAGAGTGGCAGACAAAGTAAAATGTAGATGTGATGTTTGTTTAGCGTTCAAGTATTACAATTGATTTTCTGGTATAAATATTTATATTCGATAATATGAAAAATAATTTATGTTAACATGTTCTTTATGAATAATGTCAGGAAAAGAGAAGCCAATGAACGAATAAAGTGAGAAGGAAAAGGAAGAATATGAGCGTTGAAATTCTCCTTTTCAAAATGATTGAAATTCATATTAAAATGACCGTCTTTCTAAGTGTATTTAGAATTAGTTTTTATTTTTTGTATTTTATTAATTGTAGCATTTTCCGCCACTTGGTTTCAGCCGATAACTCAAGGAAAGAAAGGCGAAAAAAAATTGAATGTTTTATTACATTTGGTTGATAGTAAATATATAGAACATTTTAAAATACCTACGGTAATTCTGTATAAATGCATCTATTAACAAACTTAAAACTAGTTTCAAACTCTCACTCAAGTGTCTATCCTCATCGGTTGGTTTGAATGAGTGATTAACACTTTGAATATGGTCACGAAAGCCGAACATGTGCGCGTCCCATTGGCCCAGGTTGCCCCTATACGGATAACACCACGTACAAGATAAATTATGAAAAATGCTGGTAGATCCTTCACGTGTTTGCATAATGTCGGATTTACGAACTGACTCTACTAGTACATAGCGTTATGTAATTTCTGATTGATATTAAAATCTGGCGGCTGGTGTCCCTATACAGAGGCTGGTAAGAATTCCTTGATCGACAATGACTTATAATTAGATCAAAACCAAGTGAAAACCGTATATTCCTAAAATATAAACAATGATGAAACAGTACACTACTGGCCTAAAATTATAGCAAAATTTAAAGGCAAAAAACTCAGGTTAATTGAATATATTGTTTACACAATCGGTTGAGGGAGAATCAGTGGTACTTTTAGTTGACAGAAATTCATTTCTTCTAATTTTGTTACGAGGGATATTTGGGGACGTCCACAAATTGATGAAAATGATTTAGAGATACCTCGTTTCTTTGGGAAACTGACAATGTTTGAGCATAAGTAATTTTGCTTCTCATAAACATTTCTCTTGACGTTGCATAAAACATGGGATTATATGTATAGAGAAACTTTATTTTTAGTTTAAATCATGAGAAAAATCAATTTTATTATTCATTCTTGTTGCTTCAGTGTGAAGTGATAATATTTATTCACTTCACTTTGGCTTCTGAAACGTTTGTGCGTGAACTAGTGTCATTACTTCGAACTAAGCATTGCTTCTAAGTAAAGTGTTTTCCGTTCCAAGACTTGCTTAATATTGCTGAGATGCATTTTAGTATTATTAGAGCTCACAAGTAAATACAAAAAAGCAACTTATTACAGATGAACAAAAAAAAGTTTAAAATTATTATTTATTAGAGCTAAATTTTTTTTCATTCCAATCTAGAACTTACCTTTACATACAAAAGACACAAAAGAAAAAAAAAAATGCAGGAGATTATAAAAGAACAGTAACAACAAAGCTTCGTAATTATGATGGAAAAATTAACAAAACGTAGAATATGCTATATAGTCGCAATTTACTTACATGTTTAACAGTATTAACAAGGGTCCACTTTTCCATTTGGAAATCTACTTTGCTAATCTTCTTTTTTCATCAATTTCTCATTTTAAGCAGTTAATAAGTCATACGTCATTGGCTTTATATAAGCAATGCATCTTTATCAACTTCAATGAATGAAATTTTCCTGCTAAAATTTTTTAAAATAATTCAGATATTTTAATTAATCAGGGTTAGATTTAGTCCAATTCAAGCTTTCCATCGGGTCGCGTATGGCAAAATAAAACAACTGTGGTAGCGACTTTTACTAGATTTTTTTTATGTAAGGGTAAAATTAAGTTGCTCATTTCATCTTTTCAATTTATTTGTATTTTTGCTTGTTTCATTCTGAACTCTGGTTTTCAGCAGAAACTGCATATTTATTTATTGCTAAGTGGTTTCTGGGAGTTTTCATTTCTAACTTATTGCAGATACAAAAATAAGAAGAAAATGTTAAAAAAAAATTCAATGATAAAATGTTCCCATTTTCTTCGATTATATAAATATTTTCTTAAGAGCTCAGGTACATATTTTCAAACACCCCAGAGAGAAATTATTTGTCATATAATTTTATTATATATACTCTCTCACTAATTATATATATATATATATATATATATATATATATATATATATATATATATATATATATATATATATATATATATATATATATATATATATATATATATATAGTCCATAAACACAGTATAGATAAATTAAATCCTCTTGAAGAATTACATATGAATTCAAGAGATACTTATGTATTGCATTTTTTTTGTACAGATTTTACAGTATTGTGTTTTAGAAATGATAATTATTCTGATACAAAATTTCTTTTTTAATAAGAATTTTATTTGCTTTTATAAATAGAATTACAATTATTTCTAATTTTATTCAGCTTCCTTTCCTGTTGTTAACTTTATTTTTTTCTCTTAAAACGTTGTTAATTAATCACTAGACGTATAAGTCCTTTTTCATTCCAATATGAAAGAAAGATTTATTAAAAATAATTATAGGTAAGAACTAAATAAAATTTTATTTTTGAGACAGTCCAATTAACTTTAATAGTCATTTCATGATCTTATCTGAAAAATGGGGTACCATTCTTGATTAATCAAAAGGTAAATTAGGATGGGACATATTTTATATTCATCCATTATTTGTTTTCTTGCTTCATGCTTGTTAACTGCCAACAGCAAAAAAGCAGCCTGGTTTTCAGAAATTAATTAATTGGTGAAAAGTGTGTAAATAAAAAAAAGTTATTTATAAAATTACTAAGAAAAATATTATAAGTTGCTTAAATAATTTGAAATCAATAATTTCTTTTGTAAATTTATATTGGAACTATAATTAATCATTGGCTTTTGTATACCGTTAATTACATTCACTAAAGAAGAAATTAATTTTAGTATTAATTGAAATGCCCATTTATACGTAGAGAAGACACAGCTATAAAAATACATAATCCTCATAGTGAGGAAAATAAAACATTTAATTTTGAAAAAATTATCTTTTTATAATCTGTTACTGTCATTCTATTTCATTTCCTATTTATGTTGATAAACTCTTAATGGGAGATGAGACATTTTGATGGCAGTTTTTTTTCATTCTCGAATGAATAGTTTAAATACGTAAAAAAGCATAATTTAGTTTCTAAGTGAATAATTTTTCGTGTAAAACAAGCAGATACTTGTTAAATAATCTAATTTTTTTTTAAATTTTTAGGTTATATTATTTGCTTATCAGATAAATTTCTTTAGAGCCGTTGTTTATTAAATTTTCAGCTATTTTTTTTTCTGTTTAGTTTTAGTTTATGTAACTCCCGTTTTAAAATAAAGGCAGGGAGCTTACTTAGCAACTATCTCTATATAATATTATCTTTGTTGTCGCGTAAGTTTGGTTCTAAAAGTTACTTATAAAGAAAGGGTGATAAAAAAACTATACCGGATGAATAAAGTTTGATGATTAGCGATTCTAAACTTTTTTTTTCTTCTTTCTTTGAATTTAAATATGTTTAAATCGTTCACAAATATAATTTCTTTATTAATTTCTCCACGTATTAACTTTGCGCGTAAACTTCCTAAACAAGTGACCTTTAATAGTTCTTCTACCCGTTGGGCTCTAGTTAATGGCGAAAACGTGGCTTTTCCAAACATAGCCTAGCGAAAAAATTTGAGGAAGCTAAAGCAGTAAGCGTTGAGAATTCCCACCTTTTTTTGGAAGAGAAACCTGAAATTTGATTTCAATTTGGTACAGTTCTCAATTATATCTTACAGGATCAAACTAAATTTAATATCGCGGAAGCACAATTAAAATTCAAAGTAGTCGAACGTATTACTTAGTTTAGGAGGATTAGTTATATTAACGTTTTAACCTTACAAGGGCTGTTTTCGGACGGACCTCGTAATTTTTTTTGAACCACGATAGATGAGCTTGACGCCTGAGCTGAACCTCCCTCTCCAAACTTCCACGCCCTGCCAACTGCCAGGAGGACGTTTAGCCACTATGTAAAATTTACGACAGTGAAATAAAACAGTATAAAACACCCAGAAACTGGGGTAAAACCACATTTGAAATCCCTGAAGAGGAAGGCATGAAGGAATACTTAACGACTTTCAAAGACGGTTTGACTCAGACAAAACAGGGTTGAAAAATCCGATTTCTGCGCCTGCTGGAAGGTAAAATGTAGTCTAGACATTTTAAAACCAATAACAATAAAGTGATGGAATTGATCCATTGTATTCCATGTTCTTTTACTGAAAACAGACTTGTTTTCGGATATTTGGTCTTAAGCAACTTTGTAGTTTAGTCATATTACTATTCCGTTTGGAAACAACACTACACTGCTAAAAATATCCAGTTTTTTTTCCCAGTTTTCATTATATTTGACGGTTTCAAAGCTGTTTTGTTGACAAACAGTTTTCACAATTTTCCACTCCAGCCATAAACGGTTTAAAGCAAATCAGTTCATTCTATTTATTACATTGCTTTCCGTATGATAACTTTCGCCTGTGAAATGTAATTTTATTGCATTCATTTCATGTTTTTAATGGGTTTCATCTCCGCTATTGTTTGTCATTGCAGTAACCTGTTGTCCGCTCATGAAGCTAACAAACACGTGTTCTGCAAGCAATAGCTTTACCACTAGGTGGTTGTGCCACTGACTATATTGACTTTAAAACTCAAATGAATTATTTTACTTCATTTTATGTGAAGTCTCCGGTGATCTAGTGGTTAGAGCGACTGCCTTTTATTTCTATGAATGCGGTTTCGATCCCAGCTCGGAGGTTAGAAGTTTGTCACCATCTTGTCAAAATCCAGTAAGTTCGATTATGAATTATATTGAATTAAAGTGAATTGAGTTAATATTAGTATGATTAATTAATATTCTAATTGATAATATTACACATCAGCACATTTAAATCAGACAGAGGAGAAAAACAACTCAACTCAGTCGACGTCACTACTTCGATGACTTATTTTTTGTAGGAAACTTTAATTCATACGGTAAAACCGTTGTGACTGGATTTACTTCGTAACTTTGGTTTTGCAATAGCCAACTGCCAGTTTAAAACCGTGAAATTTGCAGGTTTTTTTTACGAGGTGTGGGACTGGGCGGATCTGTGTTTTTTTGTTAGCGGGCAGATGACAGGGACGACTTGGAGCCCCCCTCTCCAAACTTCCGCCACTGGCAGGAGGCGTTGGCCGCTAAATATGATTTAGCGTGCAGCCAGAGCCCCATACACGGCCTTGGATCTTCAGTGGAATCGGGTTTCAGAGAGGCGGAACTCTCCGGTCCCAGAGCCGGACTACCCTACCACTAAAACCCCACCACGGCCTCAATGTATGGGATGTAATCAAGTGGTGGGTGAAGTAAATATGTTGCTGAAAGAAAGATTGTTAAGTAGTTTTAAGAAAGCGAGGGAAAAAAGTTTCACGAAATTGCTGGGAATTTCCAGCGATGAAACCCTAACCAATTATTGCGTATGTTGGGATATTTTGGCATAAATATTTACAAATGCAGGGCGTCATAAAATATTTTAGATGGGGAGTAGCTAGGATATTTATAAAAGAAATTGGTAGATGCCCAAAATAGAAATTTAAAGTATAACATATATTAGACAATTAATTAATTCTGGGTACTAAATTAAAATAACTTTAATAATAAGCAATTCTAGCAATACTATTCTAAATACCTACCTTTGCTGACCTGAAAACCCTAGCTACCCAATTTAAGAAATCAATTTGCATGAATTGGTAGTACAATGTAAAAAATAATTAAACAATTTTTAAAATTTATTAATTTTTTATTTATATTATTAATATTGAATTAATTACCATAAATATAAAAAGGTAGATATACATAAAAATTGATGCACAGGAATGAACATTATCAAAACAAAACAAAAATTGTAGCTACGATTACTTTTGGAGCAGGGAGTGCTCAGACACAATTAAAAAAAAACAACCAATTGATGAGAGATGTAATGATCATTATTCGTATACATAACAAACATATTGAATTGATGAATTATTTAATAGGAGTGAATTTGCCTTATCTTCACTCAACAATGATATTTGCGGTATGCTGCACACTTTCGCATTTCTTCCGTATTTTTAGACTTGTATCACTCCTCAAAAAAATCGGAGCAGAGATGGGGAAAAAAGAAGACGTTCAGCAGAGAAATTGACACTTAAAAAAGATGATCTTGATCTCGTAATTAAAGGTACACATTATTGGAAAGAAAAGAATGCTGAAGGGTATTACTCACCATTGCAGATCTTGCTTAAAGGTGACAGTGATCTTTATAACTCTGTAACATTGATGAAAATAGCGTTCATGCCACCATGAGATCATTTTAAAATGAAGAAGAAAAGAATTTAACTTTCTTTCACACAGCATATGAATACAGATTGTTCCGGAATAGTCTTGTAAAGAAAAAGAAACTTCATTCGTTTTTTTGAGCAGCTGTCATAGATGAATTAACTCAAGAGCTGCATACTTTTAGGAAAATCAAGGAACAAAAAAAATCTCTTCTGCTTCAGACTCAAAATACAAAAAAAATATTGAAGAGGTAAAGCAGAGGCAAGAGACAGAACAGACCCCAAAGACCCAGCCATTTCTGGGAATTCCACCTGAACAATAACCACTCAACCCCATCTAGGAATTCAAAATCGTGGAAAATGATTCCAGCGAGTACAGACACTTAAAACCTCATAGCGCAAGAAACCTGTGAGCCAAGATGAGAAGAAATAATTGCAAAATTTGAATTTAAAAATTAATAAAGTTGAAGTATAGCTCTGGAAACAACAACAAAAAGTTAAGACAAAACTAATAATTAATCGAAACAAAGTAAATAATTTAAGTAAAATTTAAAATTAAAATGTAGCTAAAATTATCTGTTTTAATTCAAAATTTTGCCAAAGTTACCTGGAAAAGAAAAGAAACTTTAGTGGCAGAAGAATTGATAATTAAAATACCCGAATGAAAATGATGTTGATGCAATATTTGCAATCTTCAAAAAAACGGTGATTGATCAACTAACCTATATTATAACAATGCAAAGAGCAACCTGTACTTCTTTGTATAATTATTGAAAGATATCAAGCATACATTTCGGACGCCTTTCTTTTGACTAATTTTTCCCCAAACTTTTGATACAGTTTACAAGTTTTATGAAAGACCCATTTCAATTTCGTTTATCTAGATCAACGGTTCCCCAATCTGGGCAGCTTATTGGCGGACTGCGGAACTAATCATGAGTCAAAGACAGGGCTGCAAGAGAAAGTGAAAGTACCCCTTCTATTGAAGAAGACTTGTTACCAAACTATCATGCAGCCGAACTCTAAAATCGTTTTCTGTTGTCCCATTGATATAAATGTTCAGCAACAGTATCAGCAATTGCTAAATTTGCATGAGACATTTGTTGGATTCTCGACACTTATCTACGTGAACGTGCTTTCCACAACTAAATTTTCCTTAATTTTTTTTGAAAGATTTTCTTAAGTACAGAAACAAATTGAATGCTATGAAAGTGACTTCAGAAACTGTCAGTTATAATCTGGTCTTGACTCTCAATTGGAGGACAAACAGGTTGAAAATCCTCTTTTGAGTTTTTCTAGATACCAACTTTACTTACTTTTTGAATTTTCTGCATTATTTACATTATTAATGTCCCATTTTGCTTTTAAAACAAATACTTCTAATCCGTTTAATAGCTTTTCTAGTAAATGAATGTCCATTATATATATATATATATATATGTGTGTGTGTGTGTGTATAAATATTATAAATCAAATAACTTGTACTTATATAATCCTTACAGAAATAAAGTAAAATAAAACATATCAAGGAAATCAAATTCTATACTAAAGTCATTTATTTGAACAATACAGAAAACAGAATTTCAATAAAATCTAAAAAAAGAATTGAAAATACTAAAATACCATGAACAAAAAATCAAGTTTAAGAATTTTATGTGTCTATGAGTAAAAAAACTATTTATTAAAGTATTGGAAATAGGCAAACCAGAAACAAAATCTGGAATTTTCAACAATTAATATAGCAACAGCTGTGGACAAGCTTTAGCCAAAGGTTGAGTGGTACAACAGCACCAAACCATCCCTGTTATTGTTGTTGAAAAACATATATATACTATATATATATATATATATATATATACTTATATGTAATGTGTGTTATTATTGTTTGTATTTTTTGCTTGTATGTTGTTAAGGTCTCAAATATCTTTTTTACACAATGAGTGGTCCTCTGTTAAGCAAAGGTTGGAACAACTGATCTCTAGATCATTGAGTATCGCGTTCACCTGCCTCCGAATAGAGATTCTGGTAGACGGTCAACCTGTGGACATATTTAGTCCAAAATCTGAAGCAAAACTGCAATTCTGATCATAAAATGATACGCTAAATTTCATCCATCTAACTTGTTGCGGTGTTCAGTTATCGCCACACGGATGGGAAGGCATGCGAACTTCTTCCCAATGGATTCCATTTAAATTTCAGAGTAGTCCACAATTTTCGTGTTAAGAACTCATACCAAATTTCAGCGATCTAGTGTATTGCGTTTCTGAGTTATTGTCTTTACAGCAGTCTGACATACATAATTCGAAAAATAGTATTTTAGGCTCATGGAGGTCTGAAATATGAAAATTCATCAAACTCTCGAAGTAGAATTTTTTGACGATCGTGGTAATTTCGATTTGTACATTTTGTATACAAGTAGGTAAATAACATGCTGATTCAAAAGGAATACACAGATGTGTTGTGTTAATGTGATAGCCGCCTGCTAGCTTTGAAAGGATTGCCATGCGACACAATTATGGTAATGACAACTTCTGATAGAGGAGCCAAATAATAAATTTTTGTCATGGTCAGGAAAAGCAGCACTCCTGTCGAATGGCTTAGCAGCAGAATCTCAATTGCAAACTTGAATTCTTTAAAAAAATACTAATATAAGTAAGAAAAATATAAGGTAATCATCGAACCAGCCACGAATAACATCAAAAAATGCGATGAACCAAGACATGAAATAAAAAGTAAAAATATATATATTTTACTCTTTATTTCCCGATGAATGAATGCCATTATAATATTTTCAAAGGTACAAAATTATAGATACACATACTGAATATCAAAATAAAAACTACATTACATTATTTTCAAAGAAGGTTCTGAAGAGTTTGGTTTTGCATTTAATCCCACACAATATAGTGAACTAGTATATTAAGAAAAATCGTTAATATTAACCATCCAAGGCCAGTGCACGACTGTCCAATCTGACAATAAAATCCAGCTGTTTGCTACGCCACAACTTGCGCCACTTATCATAGGATTGTTAAACGTAGGGAAGTGCATAGGTGGGCCTCGGAGACAAAGAAGACAGGCCTTCATCAATCTAGCGGAAAGATCCTCCCACCCCAGCGGGAACGACACCCGCACGTGCTCTCACTCCCACCCACCCCATCCCTCTTCATGATTTCGATTCCCCCAGAGAACGCTTCTATCACAAAATGCCGTGTTTTGCTTCAGTTTAAAGCTGCGTGCAGTCCTCACGCTCATTCGTTTGGTGGGTGAGAAAGCAGAAAAAATTGATGCTCGTTATTTTCCCTCTAAATAATGGAATTTGTCCTCTTAATGGGTAATGTAAATAAATGCGTTCGCTTATTGAAAATGTAGATGTGATAAATCATTGAAGTCGTGGGTGATTTAGATGAATGCTGGAATCGTGTGTGTGAGTTCTTGAGTGAAAGAACACTACCATTTTTGAGGGAAGGGGAATGGATGTCGGGCTAGAATTAGACTTAAAAGAATTTTTCCCATCATAACGTTTATCTGTATGTAATAAGATATATATAGCTCTTTACCGTTACATCAGCAGAAATTCTTTATAAAGCGATTTTTTCGACAATCTAAAATAATTAAAATCATAAACAGTCGATTAGATTACTTAGAATTTTTATTTTTAGATATTTAATTGATGTTACTTGCGTACTCTTTTTTGACTACAAAAAACACACATTTGGGTGATATTATTGATTATTAGATTTAATAGTAAGTTAATTTTGAGGAATTTTTTGTTCCGTACTTCCGTTTTCTTTAATATCCAAGTTAATTTTGAGTTTGAGGAATTTTTCCTACAGTAGCAAGAAACAACTTATTTTTTTCAAAGCAGAAAAAAAAAAATTAAATTGCTATACAAATTTATCATTCAATTTAATCTCAACGAAATCAACACGCTTAAACTTTTAACACTAGAATGTTTTTAGGCTGCCATACTTTCTATAAATTGCGTGATGTACGATGCAAAAATTGTTCAAAACATTTTACAGAGCAAACCTTTAAAAGTAGAGAAATCAAATTTTGCACGTAGTTATATTTTGGACAGTAGATGCTCGCTAAGAAAGAGATTTTAAAAACTTCAATTATATTTTATATAAATTTGAAATTTTCCTAAATATTAACATTTTCGTTCCATAACTCCGAAGTACATTATCGCACAAAAATGCATTTTCGTATCACTTTAAAATTTGAAATAAATAATAGGTTTTCAAGATACCAATTCTATTTCAGTAAAAGTTTTCTTTAATTTTCATAATTTTTTTAAAAATTAATTTTAAACACATAATTTGTGATAATGCTGTTTATCATTGTTTTGAAATTCAAACATATATTATTGTTTGATCAAATCTCTCTCCTTCCCTTTTACCAGTGTTCTGATAAAAAAAATGCTTTCTTTGATCACTAACTTCAAAACAGAATTATGACTTTCGTTTTTATAAACATGATAATGTGTTTAGGCTGGAGTTCTTTCTGCAAATTGAAGAACGTAAAACTCTTTATGCACAGAATAGGACTGCGGACGCGAGGTCGCAGTGGCCTAGTGGTAAAGTGTCGGCCTAGGAGCCGGAGCGTTCCAGGCTCGAAACCTGATTATTGGTCCTGTTGTGTGTTAAATTGAACATTCTCCCGCTTGTGTGGTGTGGAAGCTCAAGTGTCGTCCTCGTCATCTGACACATCAAAATTAAAAGGTCCGCTCCAAAATAGTCCTCGTGTTACTTGAAAACGCGGCTTTAAAATATAGCTAAACTAAACTAATCAAGTGCTGGTGCGTTCAAGCGAAAGGGAGGCAAAACAAACGGATCAGGAGTAAAACGTTATTATGCTACTATTTTCTGGACTAAAGGTTCGGATCTGTATCTTAGTTTTGGGAAGAAGAGTACTTTCAAAGATAACGTTTAATTGAAACCTTTTTGCTAATACTTACAATATTGAAATGATAAAATACTTATCTTATTATGAGAAAAATCTCCAAAAGAATATTATACCAAAAAATATTTTTATATTTTATCCACTTTAATTATGAATATTATGGAATGAAATTTTATTTCAAAAATGAGTATTAGACATCTAACTGATCATAAATATGTGAAGGAAAATAATTTAGCATTTTTATTATCAAGAAATTTGTAGTTTTACAATCAAACCAAGGAACGGTAACGGACTATTTTTCCTCCGAATAAGGTATCATCGAAATGCAATGTAAATTATGTATTTAATTTACAAGTATACGCGAGTATTCAGGATATTCAGCATTCATAAAATTTAATATTACTTTCGAATATTCAATTTTAAAAAATATCAATTTGTGCAAGAACCTTCATCATTTTTTCTCTCTTTGAGATTAAAAGCAATTTAGCTTTTGCAATGCCTATATCTTTGTGAATATTAGCGGCATTGAACTGGAATTTTTATATAAGTTGGCTTATATATTTGCTCTTAAGTTAGGAGAGAGAAATTGCGCTATATATATATATATGTTTTGCCCATGCGCAGTAAAAACATGGTCAACGTGTAGTTTCAATGCGAAACCAATGATCGCGAAAGGGTTAACTCAATGTATATTTAAGAAATGAAAAAAAGATATAAATATTTTACAGTAAAAGAAATATAGAAAAAGTGCACTCTAATGTGTTTTCGTTCCCCTTATATACTCCAGAGAAAGTTTGAATCATAAAATGTTGAATTTTACTTCAGTTTAAAGTTAAGTTCTTAAACGAATAAGTTCTTCCGTCTGATGAAAAAATAAAGAAATTAAAATTATACCTAGGTAGTTTTTTGGGAAATGATGAAATTTTTCTTTAAATTATAAATAGAAATAACAGTATTTACTTATGAAAATTAAGACTCATTAATCATGGATATCGTAATTAACTTAGATGTGTATTTCAAACGAATTTATCGAGTTTCTGAATTCAGTAGGGAGATAATTTTAACTAAAAATATAGATGTAAGTACCAAATTATTCTTGAAAAATCCTTCAGTTTAAAATAAATTTTGTTGCTTTCAAATTAAATAATTTTGAGCATCTAAATTTGGGAAATTATTATGAATCATTTCTAGGCGATTTCACCCTTAAAATTACATCACAAGACTTGCAGGAGACACTTTTAAGGAAGATGCACATGCTCTGTATTTACGTATTTTCTATATTTGCTTTCTTAAAAACAAAGAAATTGAATGATTTTTATCTTAAATTTCTTAATTATTACACCATTAGTGCGATCAAATAGGGACTCTGGCAAAAAATATTTGGGTGGAATATTCTTTAAAGATTATCATTATTGTTTTTAAAATTTTCTGCTGCCTTAAAGGAAACATTCTTTACCCTGTTTCAAGACAATTCATAAATGTAAAAAAATTACTCTGGTATTAAAAGAAATAAATTTCTGATCTTCACAAGATTACTATTTACATTACTGTGAATAATATAATACAAAAATTAATCATTTAATTTTATTGAGAAGGGGTGTTAACATTTTGACGATTATATACATTCCACCAGCCAGTTATTTCTAAAATTTATTTTGTACACGATGAATTGAAAAACATTTTATCCATAATTTACGATAATTGTCTTTTTAAAAGCTAAACCAACCGTCAACAAAACAAAAAGCATCTACAAAAAGTTACATATTACTCTTTTCTCGACTTTTACAGACCTTCAGCAAAACCTTAGGATTTTTGGGACCTTCCTAACAGAAGGTTTTGACGAGCTATCTACTAAGTATATTTTTGTACTTGTTTTTAAAGTGCCTACCTAAATATAAGAATTTGACAGTGTGTACTGAAATAATATTAGAAATAGCTATGGTTAACTACAGAGTATGAACAGTTTTAAAAATCATTAACTAAAAACTAACGATTAATTTTTATTACAAATAGGAGGCCGCAGTGACCTAGTGGTTAGGTCTAGTCTTCGAGGCCGGAGGGTTTCAGGTGCGAAACTCGAATCCACTGAGGATCCACCGTGTATCGGGACCGCTGCACGCTATATCATACGAAGGGTATCAAACGTTCTCCTGCCGGTCTGGTGCAAACTCTTGTGTCGTCCTCAGCATCTGGCCGCGGTTGACAGTTACGAGGTTCGTCCCTAAATAGTCCTCGTGTCTCTTCGAAACGGAGGCTAATACAACTAAACTGATCTTAATTACAAATATTGAAATGCAAAGTCATATTCTTAATGCTTGAATAACAGTTCTTTTCTCTTTGGATATAACTATTTTTGGGTATAAAATCCTATTTAATTATTAATTTGATGCATTCATATTTAAAGATAAAAATATTCATATTTTTTCGCTTGTAACGAATAAATAACATTAAAATTACAGATTATTTCTTAATCATAAATGCTACAGAGATAAAGCGGTTAGCACAACAAACATGAATAACTCTCAGTTATACTGAAATTCTGAATAAATTTCCTTTCATTAGATATATTCCTAATAAAACATTATTTATAAAGAAAACGAGCTCAGAGGAATAGCTTCACAGTTTCACTAATTAATGCAATTTATTTTAAGTCTCACTTCTAGTTTTTTCCCACTTACTTGAAAGATTATGGAATAATGCAATAATTGAAGATGAATGTTACAGAAATGGAGTATAAATATCTTTCGACTGCAATATCATAAATAGCTTAATTTCTTCGAAGTTCTCTTACTCATAAAATTAATTCCCTGATGTGAGGAATAGCATTCAACAACGTTTTTTAAAGCGTTGAAAACATTTATGCGAGAATATTTATTTTGTCTTTGAAACGTTATGTAATTGAATAAGATACACTCTAGCTACTGTTAATTATTTCTAAGCGATATGAAAGTATTAAAAATTTTCCACGTAAATATCAAAGGACTAAGACTATTCTTAAATTGGTTGAGTATAAGGTAAATTAGATTTCTCCTCGAAATCGTTCGAAGTTTTTTTTTAAGATTAATTTAATAAAAGTACGAGTATGTGTTAATAGAGCGCTTATGATTTTCTAAAATAGATAAATTAATAAAACTTGTTGAGATTTCTGATTCATCTACCGCAAAGCTCATTTGTATTAATTCTACAACCATTTCACTATCGAAATAATGACGTGACTTATAAATAATAACGTAAATATACAACAGACGTGAAATAAAAAAAATAAAACAGGAGCATGAAGATTATTTAACACATTTACTGCTGACCTCGTTTTCAACACTAACCTAGCCATGCTCTTATTTTTAGTTAGTTTTTCGAATTTAAAATTGTGGTATCAGAACCGAGGACATGGGTAGGACAATGGCTGGGACTGGGGAAGTGGCAAAACATTATACAATAATTGAAGTAAACCAAGCATAATGAGGAAAACGGCTGCATTTATTACCAGATTAGTTAGCTTCCCGGACGTTATTTTTTTTTTCAGGTAGCTAAAAGGATATAAAAATTTTAATTTTCCGCAAAAGCCCCCGTCGCCCCCCAAGACGGCGCCACTGGGATAGGAGCAGCTAGATCTCGATCCCAAAGCTTACTGAATGTTAAGGAATGTTTCTAAATCAATTTCATATTTAAGTTATCCACTAAGTACGCTACTTCTATTGAAAAGAGGAACTTGGGATAAAGAACATTGCTTTCAAAAACTGCTTTCCCAGTGACATAATGGAGAAATATATTTCTATCTTAATGAATATTTTTGACCTTAATACTTCAGGTTAACCCTTTCAAGCCTGAGGGGACATATTGTATCTGTAAGCAATAAAAAACAATTTATTTTGAAAGAGTGAAGTTCTGGGATATCAGACTCTATTCCAGTCAAGGTAGTGAAAAGAATCCAACCAACTGTAGCACAGATTGGAAAGTGTAATATCCACTATCTACAGCTCACAGCAATGTAACTGAACGAAGCACGA
>BGPR01019038.1:0-29913 GCA_013235015.1 Araneus ventricosus | reverse complement strand
TCTCCGGAATAAGGTCCCTGGCAAGCACATTTAAAACTGTTTCCATTTACTGTACATTTGCCTTTTTCAGCCAAGGACTCGATGTACAAGTGTCTATATACAAAAAATATGAGAAAGAATATTGCAATAAATATTTTAGAGTTAATAGTAAAATTTGTTGTTTATTTGCCTTCCGTACTAATAGTCTTCATAAATATCTTTGTAGAATTTCAGTTCATTCATCTCGCGATTTTCCATTGAATATTAGTTGTATATGAAATTATAACATCCGTATTTAAAAATTAGCTCCGATTCACTTTTAAATGCATCCAAATATTTAGGAATGCATCTCATTGCTAAGACTTTAAGCTTATTTCAACAAAATTCTGGATTATTTCACGAAAATTTTATTTATTTGGTAATATAAACAGGTCCAGATTTCACATTTTTATGCCTTAGGTCAATCTAACCCTGTTCCCTTTCCCCCACACAGCCTCCACTCAAACAGGTATTTTAGAATTTCCAGCTTAATATATGATAGATACGAAAAAATAATACATGCTTTCTTTTGCATTTTGTGTCTTACTGGCATGAAATTCATGAAATTATGCTACATTAAAAAACCATAATTTGCACCTCTTTTATTTTATAATTAAATTTCAACTTCTCTCGTATTATTTGGCAAACGATTTGTCAGTTTTTCTGTCTACTTTCGGGCATGCGTGAGTAAACTAAACTGCATAGAAAAGCAGTAACGGTATATTTACGAACTTACTATTAGTAAATATGCAGAATTCCAACAATGAGGTTTTCACTTGGAATTACTGTTTTTGAGTAAAATCTCAATTTTTCCGTAGTTTACGCTCAGTGGGTGAGCGAGTCATAATCAATGTCTTTTGCCTATGACCGAGAAAGACAACTGGTGTTATAGAGAAAGCAAAGTTAGTGTACCATTCACTTTATGTTATGTATATAGATATAAATTAAATATAACGACCTTTTATAAGACATTTTCAAAGTCATTTTGTAAATATTTGGTTGCCATTTCTTTAGTATAACCCATCCCTCTCTGACTGCTGCGCTCTAGACCAGTGCGCATCTTGATTCTATGGGAAATCCAGCCCTGAACAAAATTTCTATTTCAAAGAAAGATTGCGGGTTATAATGGGCAGTTTAATTTTTTAAAAGAGCAGTCAGTTTAAAAGCGAGTCACCTTACTTTACACTACGACACAGCCCTCACTCCAGACTGAAGAAGCTCTTCTTCCTTCAAATTAGGTAGCGAAAAAATTCCAGAAGGATAAACTGAAATTATCGCAGCCTCACACTCTGAAGGTCTTTGAGAGGATTCAAAATCATTTCAACAAGAAGACTGTTCTTACTGAGGTGAATAACAAATATCTTTACAGGCTGTTTTGTACCACCTTGTTGAAAACTCTATTCAGTTTATATATACCTGTAATGTAAGAAATCCAATCTCTGAATATTGCACAAAAATAAAGTGTGAGATATCAGTTATATTTTAAATTATCGAATGAGTTCCCTCAACACTGCTAATATTCGTGAGATGCACATCAATTGTTGAAATATGAAGCGTTTTTTTGCATGCCTTAGGTAGTTTCACATCTTCAAAAATTTTACTGTAGTCTGTTTCTATATTAAGCATAGCATTAGCAGTCTCTTTTTTAATTATGTGGAGAGATTTCCTCTTGTAACGTGTATTTTTATATTTTCAAATCATTGTCTTCAATTTATCAAACGTTGCTGAAAAAGTAATGGACATTCTGTACAAATCATGGTTATACGATTCCTTGACAGTGGGCTTATAAGTAACAGGAATTCTCGGATTGCTTTTGTCTTTAATATAACGAGAATTCTACATATATTTTCTGGAACATATGCAAGAATTGTTTAATGAAAATTTATATACTACTTTAACTTTTTAGAAAGACTATATTGATTTCATAGTTCTGATTATTTAACAGTTTAGATGAAATCTGGAGAATAGGAAAAACTTTTTCATCTGTTACGCAATTTACAAACATAAAATTTCAGAGCATTTTCGCCTTACCCTTTTCACACAGCTTTCCTTCATATGGAGGCTTACAATCACACTGGAAATTCATTCCAACCACTTTGCACGTTCCGCGATTCTGGCAGGGATTTGAAGAGCAAGGTCCTGTAGGAAAGGGATGCAATATGAATGAAACACTTTCTTTAACCAATAGAAACAAGTATTTCAAACTAAGAGGTTCTAAATCTTCATATAAATTTAAAATTAAAAATATCGCCAAGGCTTTTAATGTTGCTACAGATATCACCCTACCTATTTCACAAATTTTTCCCTTAAACGGCTCTTTGCATTTGCATTGGAAACTCAGCCCAACTACTTCGCAGACTCCGCTGTTTTGGCAAGGGTTTGAAGAACACGGCTCTACAAAGTAAAGAATTTTGTGAATTTCCAGAAAAAGCAGAGAATGACTGCTTTTTCACATGATATTAAAAAGAAATCAGAATGAAAAGTATTCCACCCAATCTTACCGTCTTGACATAAGTTTCCTTTGTATGGTGCCTTGCATTCGCATTTGAAATTTTCATTATCCACTTTACATTTCCCATTGTTTTGGCAAGGATTTGATGCACAAGGACCTGTTGTGAAAAAAGAAAAATATCCACTTCTATCTAGTTCTGTAATCTTATATTCCCAGTTAGCTAGGAGCATGATATTTTACTGTACAATGAAATCAGTCTGTTTTCTTCTGTCCACTTAGTCAATTATAATATGCCGACTTAACCTCATTTTTGTCGCGCTTGCATTACTTTCCACTATACATTCTTTCAATGCGCTAACGAATCTATTAGGTTCCCTCTGTTTGCGAAGCCGTGGGATTTTTTTAAGTTAAAAAATGCTGCAGGATACCCATTTGTTATGCCGCCAGCATCGATATATGATTTATCACACTGCATTTATGTAGTTCAAAAACAAGCAACACAAACCAGTTCCTCCTAAGTGTATTGACATCGTACACTCGATGCATGAGGTATCTCCAACTGGAGCAGGGTAGCATTTTTTAAATTTACATAAACATCTTTCGTCTTCGATAGCAACGGGATCGAGAACCTATTAGCTTCTATAGCGCATTGAAAATAAAGACTCTGCATGTAATCCTAGTAGTGCGACGGAAAGAAACAAGCTAAAATGAGCAACTTAGGTATCAAAAATGGGCGGAAAAGCATATGTGTGAATGAAATGGGGGAATGTTAATGAAATACCTTGTTTGTTCATCAACAATTTCTAGCTAAGGGAATGATTTTAAAAGTGCATCTTTATTTGATTACCTTAATTTATTAAATTCACAGTATTCAAGATTTCATACAGACTACTGGAACTATGATTGTTTAAATCATTTTTCTATCAAACTAGAATATTTTTGCCCGTCTAAGACTGGCTTTTATCTTGCCAACAATATCTAATATCTGACTGTCACGGATTTAATAACGAAAGTTGTAGTAGAAAATGTCATGCACGTTTGCAGAATGCTTAAGAAATAAAAAAAAGCTTGACAAACAAAAATGTAGAATCAGTTGACACTAACTTTCGTTCTGCAAAATATAAAAATATTCGAAAAAGAAAGAACATTTTTAATGAAAAGGAAATAAAGATCGCCGAAAAGTGGAAAAACGAATTATTTCTAGTATAACCACTATTTGATATTAAAGGAGTTTCGCGTCCTTGAATCCACATAAAATAAAAAAAAGAAAAGAAACTGCTAAACTCAGCTTAAAAGAACCCTGTCATAACTCCTATTTGATATTAAACCATCACGCAATCAAAAGAGTATCCCTTGTGTTGTGCTTGCTAATTTGTAGACAGACCATCTGAATATCTTTGGCACGTAGCCAAATTCTTGAGCGTTACCGAAATTTGAGGGTAATTCTATTATAGATGAGATTTATCGATTGCGTATAAAAGATTCTGGATTTAGGAATTTAATTTTAATCATCAGTTTTAAAATTTCTGTAAATAATTTGAAAGTCGTTTGTTGTTTCATTGTAATGTCTATCCAAATATAATTTTAGTATTTTGTATGTAACAAATGACACTGAGGCATCACTGCTATTGAATACTAAATCAAAGAATTATCAGTTTTCGTAAAGAAAAATTAGTCATTGGATTTTAAAGAATTCACACACTGATATTGATAATGAATTTTCCAACGTCGCCCTGCAAACCGTAGTTAACATAAGTTTCGTTTTATTCAAAAGACTTTTCAGAATATTTTTTTATTTTTATTTATATTTTTTTTTCAATTCTGGTTACTGTATTCTGAGTTTCTGTTACTGAGAATAATTGTTGCTTCAGAAATGTAGAATTATAATGAATTCTGGTATATAATTAGCTTTTGGAATTTTAATTTAGAAATATAAATTCACAGATATATACAAATGAATTGACAAGTTGAGCATTTCCCTCGATTATAAAGTTACTTTAAATGGTTTCTGAAAAATCTTTCTTATTTCACAGTTTTTTCCTCTGTACGGCTTTGGACAATCACATTTGAAACTTTGTCCGTCAACCGTACATTTTCCATCATTCCGGCAAGGATTGGCCGAGCATGGTCCTGCAGAAGATTGGGAGTATTTTATTATTTTTTCATTGAACTGTAGAATTATAAAAAATATTAATTATAGAAATTTTCATCAATAATTTTCTTTATTTTTTTGAAATTTATTACTTTTATAATTATTCGAAACCTGAAAAACACACACACAAAAAATAAATTGGTCCATATAGTATATTGCTTCTTGTGTTTAATTTCATTTAATGGCTCTTATATTTCCTATATCATCATTAATTTTTACGATAGTAAACATTTCTTAAAAGCCTAGAATCTAAGTCATCAGCCAGAAGGTGGCTGAAATCTATAATAGAATTGTCGAGATATGTCTGTAACTCTCGGCGGAGCTTAAAATAACCACGCCCCTTTTGTCTGCGTCATTATTGATTGAGCTAATCGGATTATCCACACAGCAGGTTCCGCCGTTTTGGCAAAGATTCGATGGACAAGGACCTGTGAAGTCAAACAAAATTAATTCAAAAACACATTCTTGAATTTGTATTAAATCTTATCCTGCTGCAAATTTCTCCAAATATTGCAGAAATTTTAATACTCAAAATATCAGCGTTTAGGATTTTAATTATTCATAAGTAAGCGAATCCTCGATTTAGTTTCTTTTAATTCAAGGAACAAACAACAACCATATCTTCACGTACAGCATTAGCACTTTAAGACGGTTTTAAACTTTTGAAATGTTATGTATTTTTTAATAAGTTAAGTCCTTTGTTTCATAACAGTGCTCATATGCTCAAATATTCAGCTCAGTTGTTTTTCTGTAAGACAATATTCCTACTTCGTCATATGATTTTGTTTAAATGTCAATACCTTAACCTCCATCAGGTAAAGGCGATCTCTCAAAGTGCTTGGATTTAATTTGAATTCCTCTTTGAAGTCAGTTGGCAATAGTTTAGGGTCTTTTTTATCTATCTTCGTAGATCTTCGAGGAATGGGGATTAATGAAAACTCGACTTTAATAACCCATGGCCAAGGGCCCAAAACAACAATTCCGATCTTTCAGAACATTGCAAACAAATTCCCAAACTTTTTATCGAACTATTTTTCAAATATTTTAAGTTTTATGCTAATGTAGTTGCTTCATACAAAATGGATTTAATGTTGAGAGTGAATTTCCTTTAGAAATTGTTAATGCCATTGCTTATTTCTTCTAGTTTCTTGATGAAAGCCATTTCAAAAGTACATTCTCTGTGATGAGACCGAATTTGAAAAATACTGGAGGATTCTGCTGTTGCAACAGAGTGTAAATAAATTAATTTGATCAAAAATAAATACATCTTCAGTATTTGATTATAGAATATGAACAAGACATCGTCGATAAAAAGAAAAAGACTTGTTATCTGAGAAGATTCTGCGTGTATAAGACGAAAAATAGCTGCACCGAACGAAATTTTACGTTGTATTATTTAAATTTCTATCTATCGACACCTTATGATCAAAAGTATCCGGAGACTTTCGGATTTTCATATTTTTTTTAGAATTTCTCCAGAAACGCTATATCAACTTCTCTTAAACTTCGGCCATGTGAAGAATAGATCCTAAGTCCCATTTCGCAGTGATGAATTGGTCCCGAGGGCATTTAGGAGACCGGCCACAAATTGATGAAGATGAAAAAATCTGGGCTCATACCGTTTCACAGAAAGTGGATAATGAATTACAAATTTCATCAATAATTTTGCTTGCCAAAATCATTGCTTACATACATTTGCGAAAAAACAACAAGTATATTCAGTTAGATATAAAAGTTTTCTTTAAAAATCCCAAATATTCTCTTAAATTTAAAAAAATAACCATTTGTGGAAAAATCTCAAGATTTTGTTTCTTTTAGAGATAAAAATAAATTTTATGAACTACAATACAGATATCCTTCTAAATCTTACTTGTATGCAACTGAATTTTTTTTATTTAAATTGCACCTTTATATCTGTTTTTGAAGTTGTAAAAGAAAATTAACGATATGTCTTGCACATGCGCAGTAAAAAAGTGTGTAATACGAATACTCAATTTTCCTCCAATATTGATATTATTAACTTCATATTTTAATGGAACACTTCTCTAACACATTGACAAGTATTCTGTAAGTTTTGCATTAATTGGTTCGAAACTCTGCATGTTATAATAGAAAAAACATGCAGAAAATTTGGGATTCTTAAGGAAACCTTGATATCCAAAAGAATAGGAAAGAAAAAGAATTACGAAAGTTTATGTCAGCAATTTGCTTATTAAGAAAAACCATTGATGATATTTTTAAATCAATTTCAACTTTTTGTGGAACGAGGTGAGCCCAGATTTTTATTCTTTATCAATTTCTAGTCGGTCTCCTAAATGACCTCTTAACCCAATCTTCACAGTAAATGTGAGTTCAAGCCTATTCATCACATGGTCGAGGTTCAAGTGCAGTTCATACAGCCTTCCCGGAGATTTTGAAAAATTTGTAAATCCGAAAAATGTCCGGATACTTTGGAGCATATAGTGTATTTACGAAGTTTTGAATGGAGTTTGACATTTACAGAATTATACGGAAGCACAGTTTGTCAAGCTATAAAATATGAATTAAAAATTTAAATATACATAAAAATATAATTTCTCTTAATAGAAAATAAATTTCTAACCAATTTTAAATAAAATTTACCCTTCCTTCTTATCAGCTTTAATTCAGCATTAACACATTCAATAATTTGTTACGAATACATTGAAAAATTTTGTTATAATTTGCAATTTAGAATTGGTTAAGGAGAAATAAAGCGTTATTCACGAAGAATCCGCGATATGGTTTCCGTGATCACAAAATTTACGGCCAGCATGTTTACAACATGTTTGCTGTAACTTCATTTATATCAAGTAGCAGATTCGATATTTTATTTCGTACTTAATATGTATAATGTACTTATAAATTTCTGAAAAATCGTTAACATAAGCCATGTTTAGACAAAATTTTTAAGATTTTCAATTGAAAATTTCGTGGCTATTTTTTTTAAAACAACTGAGAAATGTGTTTATGCCTCTCACTTCTACAAAAACAAAGGAAAAAATGGCTAACCGTTGTCATTTGTGCCACATTGGTATACAACTCATGCCTACAACAAATATGGGCTCTTCAAGCAAAGCAAAATTTCTTGTTTTTCGAGGGCTCTCTATTTTTTAAAATTTTGATGAAAAATAAATTAAATGTTTCAAACCATTTGTGGTAATTTGCGCTTAGTTTTACTTATAAATCTGAATAATTCTGAATATCTTAACTTCTAAAATGTTCGATAGAGGCCGAATGTTTTAAACTTTTCTAACATTCTTGAGAAAGTTCCATTCAGAACAAATTTAATATATAACTTTTACATATATTTATAAAGTAGATTGTACGTGTTTCAGTCAACAGAATAAAAAATAGTGAGAAATAAAGTTCTTCTTTAAAAAAATTGTTCTCTAAAGAATTTAAACTCTTTATACCTAGTTCACAATTTTTCCCTTTGAATGGTGACTTGCATTCGCATTTAAAATTCTTTCCCTCCACTGTACACTTGCCTCCATTTTGACATGGATTAGATGAACATGGACCTGTGAGAAGAGAAATAATTATTTTATCACTTCCATAGGGGCCCATTCGAGGCGGATTACTAACAAAGCGAGTATTGCATTTCCTACCAAAATCTACGATTTGTTTAATGATTTTAGGTAAACTTCAGTGTCACGAATAGAAATAACATTGGGGTCGAACCCCTCCCCTGTTTTTGAGAAAAAAGGTAATGTTTCAATTTATTTTAGCTGCATAGAACTAGGAATTAAAAAAATGGTAGTGACTGGGAAATCTATCTAATTTTGTAACTAAATTTTTAAATTTTGTTGTCTACCCCCTATACACAAAGGTACTTTTAGGTGTCTATAGGTTTTTTGCTCCCCTATTTTTGCCAACTAATCGCCGCCACTGACAATAAATGGCCAACGATGCTGACAGGAATTGTCATTATTACTATTTATTTTTTAAAAATTAAAAAAATATAATGAAATCAATATTGAGGATAGAGATAATGATGTACAGTATTTGGATGATAGAAATCTAAGTATAGAAACAAGAGATAATAAATTTAGCGATAGAAACAAAAAATGAAAATAAAATTGGTGGGTGCGAAATCGAATACTGAATGAGTTGAAGAATGCGAAGGTATAAAGAATGGGTAAATGACAGAGTTTTCGAATTAAAGGGGAGGATTTAAAGTAAACTTGGCAGAAACAAATTGACGATAGAAAGTGAGTCCATAACTGTTGTTACTGAAAGTAATTGGAAGAATTTATCAACCACAAAAGACGATGGAGTACAATACTTACAAATTTATAAATAAATTTTATACCGGCTTAAGAATAATTTTCATGCGCATAAGGAGTGATATTATGGAGTAATGAGATATAATTAGTGATGATATATAAGAAATGATGGGGCATGTCAACTTCTTATTCAAATAAAAATGTACTACAGAATTAGTAAAATATGTTGTAAATGCTTTTCTGTAAGAATATTTATTATGACCTGAAAAAAGTTCAATCCACTCTTAGAGATTGTAAGGTCTTAGCCCAGTGATACCGAGTACGATCAGATGATCAACAAGACAAAGTAAAACAGCACAGTAATATTTAATTATGTATCTTGATTAATGTCGTTTATACAAGAATTTACTCATAAAGAAATACATTCGAATAACTAACATAACTCCGGATGATATCGTAAGAGTCATAAAATGTTCATAACTGGAATTACTCGCAGTTATCAGTGGTGAGTTCTCGTAACAATTTATTAGCTATCAATTCGGCAACTGACAAAGTTCAGTAAATAGTTCTAACTCAGGGTGAGTTGTAAGTCCGAAGGCCGGAAGAGGAAAATTGAGGTAATCAACGCTCAATTAATCAACGTAACCACCAAGGGTTATATGAGTTATCAAGTCGGTAATTTCCAGTGAGGTAATCAGCGCTCACTATGTTTCTAGCGATCCCCTAAAGGAAGGCTCTAATGCGTTGCAACTCTCCAAAAGAGCTCTCTAGCCAAGGGTTGGCTTCCAATTTCCCGGGGTCTAAGCACGCACGTACAAGTGCAGAATCTCGCGCCGAGATCTGACTTCTCAATCTCAAGAATTGAGTCTCGAATCTCGAATCAATTTTTCAAATCAATTCTCCATCGATCTCCTTTCTCTCCGAAACTCCAAACTATAAACTCCTTCGCCTAGCCCTATGTGGAGTGGCCCAAAATTTAAGTCTCAGAGATTTGTCGGGGTTGTTTACCGCAGCTTCCAACCAGCAGTCTCGTTCGCTTTCTTCTCTGACCATTATCCGAGGGTCGGAACTTTAAGAGCTCTTTGTCGCCTTCTGAGGTGGCCAACTCTACGTGGGGTCTCTTGCCCGGAGGTTGCGCAAAGTCGTTTGTAGTTTTATGACCCCAGACAAACATTGCGGCTCTTTCTCTTCTGGTCCTAAAAGGTCTGCGTGGGGTCTTTTCTGCGTGGGAACTTCAGGGCGAGAGAAAGGGAGAAAGAAAGGGCGAGAGTAGAGAGATTTATCCGTTATAATTTTAGTATATCTATCCATTTCAAACTTCGTTCGAGTAAGTACGAATTTCAAATCCTTCTATGATTTCAAACTTCAATTGACTGGAACTGTTACTTTGTGAATCGGTATACTATGGCTATAATAAAATTATATTAAATTTCACCACTCGTTTTGCGAAGCATTTTAACTTTCAACTCTTGCTCCATAAATCTTCATCTACCTGTATACCAAGAGATCACCTCTAAAACAATTTTTCGTCTCAAATATGAATAAAAGTAAATGAAATGTATTAATCAAAACTACATAAATTTGATATATCCTCACCTGTTTCACACAACTTTCCCTTAAACGGTGACTTACAAAAGCATTTGAAACCTTGCCAATCCATACTGCAGGTTCCGCCGTTTTGACAAGGATTTGACGAACAAGGATCTGCAATAAGTAAAAAAAATATTGTATCTGCTATTATTTACTATACTGTGCACTTAAAATATGATAAATGCCAACTAATATTTATTAGTTGTATGCAGGAATTACCTATTACTCGAAAAGGATTTGCAATGCGAATATTTCACATTTTCAAATATTTTAGACATGATCTTCCGATTCATAAAATATTTGGTATTTCAGGATTTCACACTTTTCTCACACTGTTCACATAAACATAAGGAACACCATATATTCTAATTATTCGTATGATAAGTTATATTCTAATAAATAAACATATATGACATTTTATATAAAATGTATAAAGTGGCTGTATTTAAAATAGCAAAACTAGTATTTTTATAATGGGCTCTCTGCTAAGATAAGATTTTAGCAACAGCTCTACAACAGTTGTGGTCTAAATACTTTCAAGAGAAATGACTAACACAGCATATAGCAGCAAGTAATGTTTGGTCCCGAGAGAAACCTCAAAGAAGGAAAATTGATAGCTTTTGATCGCTTAAACCTTTAATGTGGAATCAAGACATTCAGGTAGAACTTACTAAAAGTTCTGGTTCAGTTTTTTCTGGCTGATATATATTTCTCACTTTGAAAATATTTTATTTGGAACAATGAGCGATGCAATTCATTCAAGAAAATGTTCATGGAATGATTTATTCCCAACACTGGATTGCAGCATACGTACTGATGATGAATGATAAATCCTGTTTTTCTTCTAATGAAGATAAGTGAACGCAAAATTTACGAGGAAATTCTGATAATGGTGACTACTATCATAATAAAATCTAATAAATTAGGAAAATTGGTTTACTAATGTCACAAATAGTCACTACCATGACATTTAATTTCATTTGCTCCTTATACTGTGGCTACTGCTAGGAAATCGAGACTATTGAAAATCAATGGAAAGAATAACGAAATAGAAATTTATTGCATTGAAATATATCTCATACACATTTCATCCTGAATTTATATTCATCTACAAAATGTCATTATTCTTGTAAACATTAGAAGAAATGTAAAAAGATTTTGTTTGCAATGAATGTTTTGATGTTCATATTTTAAAAGTTGTAAAATTTGCATGTTTATCTCACGATTTCTGAATCTTTTCGTTTCTGATGGCAACTTCACATTTCTGTAATTTTATAAAAAAAAATTCAGAATCGTTTCATTACAAATATCATGAAACTTTGAAAACAAATCAAAAATGACTCTCCTCTATTACTCTGTCGATAAGGCAATCGTCGAATAACGGCATAAACACTTATAGAGGAATCTCAAACTCTTTCGCATGAGCTTCAATGTCATTTATTGCATCTCATAGGTCTTTGCATAAGACACCATAATGCTGCTCAAAGTTGGAGCCTTGCCTACCTCCCTGTTAAAGATAGTTATTTTTTTTTCAGAGTCATTGGCATACCACAGACATCTAATAACTGGCAGTTTCTAATATAGACAGTTTGCATTTTGACAAATTCTTTGTATATATAGGTTCATTCACATTAAACAGGAGGTTTTTAGAAACTTCTAGCCCAAAACCTACACACTGGATCACAACCAAATTTTATACACATACTTCAGAGTATTGGGTTCAAATTTCAAAAGAAAAATATAGTTATAATTTTTGTAAAATGACACTTTTATCCTAGTAGTTTGTTTAACATTGATAGAATTTGAAATTCTTCCGTGTCTATAACTAGTCTATGAAGACATTTTTCATGAAGCGATCATTTTAGTAACCAGGAAACTAAATTTACCGTTAGTCGTCAAATTGTTTTATCAAAGATGCGTCAATGCTCCTACCGCGCTCAAAGCATTTCCACAGTTAGGGCGTTTCCGCCGGTTGTTGAATGAGCAACAACAAATGCTCATGTAAGTGGTTGTGCCCGTTCAGTATCTTTAAATTTGGGCATTCCATATAAATCAATGTAAGGAGACCGGCATAATTATTTAAAATGTTATCCTATAAGATATTCCATACGCTCCCTGGTGATAATGAAGCGCGAAAATAGTTTCCTTTAACTTTCCTTGGACGGATGACGTTAGATAATTCTTAGTCTTGGCAGAATTTTGCGGGTTATGAGGCTCGTTTTCATCTGAATGACATTGTAAACACGCGCATCTACCGATTGGTTTGGTTTTGGTTTATTGGGGCAAGAGCCATTCGTTGGCTATACTGCGCAGGACATAACTACCTAATCTGGTTCACTGAAAATTCCCACGTTTTCCGACAAATTCCATTGCACAGATCAAATGGCTGTCTGGTGTGACTTTACATCCTCATTCATAATTGGACCCTACTTTTTTGAAGAGAACACTGCCTATGCCATTGAGACATGCTCTATGAACTATCCTTGTTAGATATGCAGCACTGATCCGAAATTTTTTCATCATTGTAGAAGAGAAATTGTCCGAACACCAGTATCCTTATGCAAGACAGGGCACCCCTTCATGTTGCCTTAAAAGTTAAGAACCTGCTACAGTAAAGCTTTTGTGATGTCAGATTTATAAGGAGATCATTCCAAACGTCTTGGCTAGCCCGTTTACCATATTTAACCTCTTGTGACTTTTGGCGGTGGGATTATTTAAAAAGTAAGATTTATCATTAGTGATATTAAAGACTTATCTGTCTTAAAAGACAGTATTTCACAGCATATTTTCGAGCACGTGAATTGCCCACTGCTGTCGGTTCTGTCGTGTAGAGCATGTAGTTGTTAGTGCAAGGTGATGGAGGGCATATTTAAAGATATATGTCACGATATTATGATATAACATCTGATTGCAATAAAGGTATTGTACATGAATTTCGGTTTATTTTTTTTTAATTTTCTTTCTACATGTTATTGCAAAGATATTTCACGTTAACTCTATTTTTTTCATTGTCGTATTCTTTAACTTTAATAATTTCTCATTTAGTCTAAACAAGTTTTTGGAAGTACATTTAAAAAACAAACGACTTTATTTGCACAACAGCTCCATTTTCCGCCGGCCATATTATGAACTCCTTTCTTATTTTGAAATCCAAACCTCATACTCAAGAGAGTATGTGTCCGGTTATGATCCAGCCAATATTCTTTGCACAGCGTGCACCTAAACACCTCCCGTTTAATTTGAATCACTCTGTATATTAAGGTAGCATTTTTGCATAGCGTTAAGAAATAACTTAGCAATATATGGTATTGCATTGTCTCTGCATATAGGCTTCATATCAGATTCTAAAGCACTGTTGGATCTAAGATAGTCATAATCTGTGAAAAGAAGCAGATCCACTTAAAAGTTCTCAGAAATATTCTAGAATTAAAACCTATAATTGTGAAAGCCTTCTTATAAAGTTTTCATCTATAATTGTGAAAGCCTTCTTATAAAGCCATTCAATGATTCGCAATGAGTTAAAAATTATTCTATGTATCTTAATGTTGGTAGTGTATTTGTTAGAAACGTAATGTAGGAATGTGTCAATTTAATATGTTTATTTACCGAAACAGGAGACTGTACGAGATTAGAACTTTTTGGATTTTTTTATTGGTCTTACCTGTTTCACAGTTGTCGCCTTGAAACGGTGATTTGCATTCACATTTATATTTCAGCCCATCTACTGAGCATATGCCGTCATTCAGACAGGGATATGAAGTACAAGGCCCTAAGAGCAGAAGAATTTTTTTTTATATAATTTATGACTTTACGGATAAAGATTCTCAAATTTTAAAACTCTGACAAACTTTGATATCCTATAGTTCGAAAAACATAGAATTTTTTTATTTAATTACACTGCCTCTTTGGTACATTGATATTGATCACTTTGCTTGGACTGTACGTATTTCTTATTTTATTTTTAACCCTTGCTGATTTCTAAATGCTGAGGTTTCATTGTTAGTTCAAGTTAAACATTCAGTGATTGGATTTCATGCAATTAACCTGTTTCGCAGTTCTTTCCATTAAATGATTTTTTACATTTGAATTGATAACCTTGTCCATCCTTTTTGCATGTGCCATTGTTTTTACATGGATTTGAAGTACATGGGCAAAAAGGAAAGAAAAAAGACCAATTGACATGAATTATTCGGCTACAAGAATATTCAAGTCCAAATTTTTAAAGGGCTTTCTTACCATTTTCGCATCTTGTTCCATTAAATGGTGACTGGCATCTGCAGATGAAGCCTATTTTACCAACTTCGCATGTTCCACCATTCTGGCACGGCTGCTTATCACAAGGCCCTAAGAAAGGTATAAAAGTTTTAGATGATGCAAAATGATACTCATTGCAAAATTTTGATGAATAGGATTAGTCTAGTTTAGAAACTTTCATGTTATTAAAATTTTTTACTGGTACACAGTAAATCATCGTTTAAATATATCACAAGTTTAACAAATAATATTAGTATGACTGTTACCATAAATCAAGTGGAGAACAATGTCCTCATAGAACTGTCAATAACTTCCTTCCCTTAATAATACGTATTGACTCATTAAAGAATTCTTTTTTTGAAAAATTAGCGCATTTTATTTCTTTTGGGGTTAAATGTTAATGATAAATTTATACTCAGTGTGTCCGCATGAAGAAATAACAGATATATATTACTGTGTCTATTATATCACAAAAATCGTATTAAATTTAGAAGTGTAAATGATGGCTGTAATATATGCATTAGTAAATCAGGCAAAATTCTACGAAAATGCCTACAGGAAATTATAGGAAATTTTAGAAAACAAAAAATACGATAATTATTAAAAATAGTTTTGAAATTGTAAATGCCATTAAAGATGTTGACATTTTTAATATACAGAATTTTGATTTCCAAGATCTATTTAATAGTTTAGATATTGATAATTTGGTTTATACTCTAGTAAAAATGCGTACGGATTTTGGTTCAAAAAAGGTTATAAGTATACATAAATACGAAACTCTTTTTAATTTAGTATTAAAATAAAATTTTGTTATTTTTGATAAGAAGCTCTATCATCAGATTAAAGGACTGCCACAAGGAGGGCCAGCTAGTTAGAGTTTAGGCAATATATACCTGCATTTTTACGAGAAAGACAACATTTCTAATAGTTCTTGTTTAATGTATATATGTATTGATGATTTGATAGTCTTTAATAAAGATTTAGATAATAAAGTCACAAATTAACTTTTTTTCTGATTACTTGAAACTAATTAAGACTAATAACAATGAATTAAATACAGGATTTCTCGATTTGGAAATTAAAATTTTAGATAGAAAAATTAATACTGATATTTATGTCAAAAGAAATGCATTTAATTTTAAAATAAATAGATTTCCCTTTTGGAATTGTAATCTCCGCAAATTTATCTTTTAAAAATTAATAATAAATTACATAAATAGAAATAAAAGTTTGGTTACAGATAACAATAATAGAATTAAGAAATTAAGAACATTACACAATTGTTTAATAGTGCATTGTTGTACAGTTTTCCGAAAAAGTTTTTATATGCTTATATAGATAGGAAGTATTTAAGTTACTTAGAACAACTTTTTATTTAGGTACTTTCTATCATATTAACAAATGTATTTCCAAGATTTTTATTTTTATATTTTATGTTAGTAATATCTATCCTTTAGTCAATGTATTTCTAGGCTCTTTATAATCATACATCTTCCTCAACATAGATGGCGCAACTGTTTTATTAATATTATAATTCTCTAAAAAGTTTCATTATTTTTATTTTAAAAAAGAAATTGGATTTTTTGGTTTTAAAAATTTAGATTTCCTAATTAATTTCTTGAATATGGACTTATATTCAGAATTTAAATATATCAGACTTATTTTAAAAATTAAAATAATTTTCTATTTAAAGTTGACATTGCATGGCAGTTTTTTCTGTCCCTGGACTACTATTGGTTTTTGTAGGCAGGTAATACGGAAAGGTTCACACGTTTAGTTACTAATTCCTTGTTAAAAAAGAAAGTAAGTTTTCTTAGATTTTGAATTCTTTGTTTAAGTGCAATATTGGATAATGTTCAATATATTTTAATGTTTATTTTAGATGCATGCTAGCTATTTTTATCTTATAGTGTTGCAATAATTCAGAGTTAACTACCTTACTTGCTTTCTTCTTATTTAGGGTTAATTGCCCTTTCTGCTTTTTCAACAATTGATTTCATGGATGGTTTGAAAATAAAATAAGATTTAACATGGCAAGATCGTCCAAAACCGAGCTTATCACTTTAATTGTTGAAAACTCCACACCTCGTATTGTTATTTTCAACTAAGTTTATAGTTTTAACTGTAATAGGATTCATATAATACGTTCAGGGATATTCGCTACAGGGATAATTTTCATTTCTGTGGAGGACTGCAAATAGCACATTCTGCAGTTTCTTAGCGATAAGCCAGGGGCGTTCAATGACAATGGAATATTGAAACTCCTCAAAATATTGCAAATCGTTATCAAATAAAATGATGCATAATAACTGCATGAATTTCATTGTTAGTACAAAAATGGATACATTTCAGTTTGTCCTCAAAATCGGCGGAGACTTTTGAAACACTCCAACAGTACAGTGGGAACTTTTTACAAATCGAAACAAAAACGAATTCCTCAATGGACGAATTAAACAATTAATACAAGTAATATAGATAACTTACAAATTTAATGGAGCTGGATAATCTCCAAAATGGTGCTTCGTAAAATTTGAAACCTTTCAATAGAGTTTATCATGGACGAATTACGTATGAATGAACGCATTAAATTTTATTATTTCCGGCATTATCATTAAGTAGCCGTCTTCGAAGATCAGCTTGTTTAACTGAAATATAATTCATATTGAATCGCTTATTCTTAATTTTATACCCTTTGTCCTTTTAACAAAGTAATTTTAACCCTATGAGCCCTATCCCGCCTCAAACCGCCCGTTCGCTTCCAGCCGGACTCGGGCGGTTTCGGACATCTGGGTGAATTTTTTAGGAAATATGTAGTTCCTTTCTTTTATGACAATTGATCGGACAGCCATAGGAGCCGACCTCCTGGAATTTCTGTAAAGAACGTGACGATTCCATTCTGTTTTTGTGAGCGAAAATTCACTCCAGGTTTTGAGGCAATGGAATTCTCACTCCAGCCGCGTTCAGAGAGTTAAACTTCAAACGAGCCGCATTCAACAACCAACTCTTCGCCTGAGCTGTAATATTAATAGCCTGTAGCTATGCAAGCAACTTGGCGTAATGACTTTGCGAATTGGCCGTTGTAAAGGTTGCCTCTGACAAAGTTTTATTTTGCGATATATCTGGGATATGGAGGGGCAGTTGGCCATTGAAGATATATCTAGACGTTATATGCTTTCATTTGAAATGAAAATTATCGAAATCGGTCCAGTGGTTGAGACTGGGGGGGACTTGTCCTCTGGTTTTGGCAATTATTTTAAGTAGGGGAAGTCAGGGCAAGATTGGGATGTTAATATTTAACCATTTTTAAGAAATTCAGTTTTTGAGGTAATTTTTTTCTTTGCCTGTATTATTACAATGACGTTTTAATGTGTTGTACTTAAATTCAGAAATTTTTATTCTAATATTATCAAGGTTACTTTGCCATTTAGATATAGCAAAGCAAAAGTGCCAACTTGCCCCATACCGAGGCAAGATGACTTTGATCGCAGGGCAAGATGAAAATTATGATAAATGTTCAATACATTTTTATTTTCAGAAAATACTAGTAGAACCCGCACGGTACTACTAGTCAACAAAATAAAGGCCCAAAATGACATAAAATAAAGTTTTGAAAACGAAATCGAAACAAAAAATTAATATATTATGGATATTTCCCGCTTATTTTTCTTAGCGACAATGATCTTAACGGAAAAAGAGACAATTAAATTATTAAGTTTACTGTAAACGATGCTATTAGAATTTAAACTGAGGAAAAACAATTTTCAAGATTCTCTCAACCAGCTGGTTTGTCCGCTAAAATGGAGTAATAATTCAACAAGGCTGACACAATAAAACCTTCGGATTCAATTTATAATTGCAATAAGTAACATTAGATATTTTGAATTCAAGCCATCCGAGGAAATTATTTAAAATTGAAGTTGCAATACAAAATAAACCGTTATTTTTGAAAAAATATAATTTTAGAATTTATAAGAATGACTTCTAAAAATCAGGTAAAATGTTAATCGAAGGAAATTTGACACAGAATAAAAAGTGATGAAATTTTAAGCTTCAGGTTTAAACTTTGAAGCCACCTTATTAGGTTCTTGAGGTCAAAATTTTTTCCAGCTTTATTTGTCGATTTGTAATGAAAGAAAACGCAGGAACTTGAGCGTTTCATAAATATCATGTGTTTTTAACACACTTTTATGCTCGACTATAAATAAGTATAAAACAAATAAAAAGTAAAAAATATATATAAATCGAACGCGATTCCACGGAGATTAAAAAATAGTTTATTTTGAGCTTGAAGTGGAAGGCGAAATTTATCGGAGCATAACACACAGACGCGCAACCAAAGGAGAAAAAAAACTCTTGCCTAAATCTGCTTAAACGGTGTAATAGTTCATTTAGACGGACGAAATAAAAGTAATTCATCATATTCTGTATCAGGGTTGCCAGATAAAAATGCCTAAGTAAGGCGAAACCTTCTTAAAAATAAGGCCAAATTTGGAAAGACTGATTGAAATATTTATTTTTCGCTAAATTTACCTTAAGAAAAGGCTTTAATTCATGAAAAAAGAATCGCATTAGATTGACATATTTGATCTCAATAAATAAAACAGTATCAAAGTAAAAAAAAATTGAACCTTTCAATAAATCATTTTGTAGTGAAAAAATCTGGTCATGTCAACTCTAAATGAAATAGCCGAGCAAAATGTAATATCTCAAGATTTTAAAAAAATATGCAATATTATTTTTCAATTCACTTACAATAAATGAAAAGTGATCCCGTACTCAGAATAATGAATTAAGAGTAAAAATATTGTATTTCATTAATATAAATGAAATTGATTAAAGTCTCATAAGACATTGTTTCCAATAAGCAATAAAAAATTCCAAGAATGACCTGTATTTATTTTTGATACCATTCAGCTAATCCCCAGATCCAACGCACTATGTTGTTCTACATATTGGTTTAGAAAGTTTTACTGTATCTCTTAGATTTAAAATTAAGCGGTCCTGAGCTACATATTCATTCAATACCACAAATACAGGAACAATTTATTTAAGAAACTGTTAAAAATTATGCATCCTTTTCCTCAAAAAAAAAACACCTCTGATATTTTACATTTTTATATGGTTAACAACTGTTAGTATAAGAATTCAGTCAGAAACAGAAAGGAACAATAACAGAAAAAGTGGTTCCTTATTATAGAGACATTCTGGCAATCACAGTCACAAGGAGGACAGAAATTTTGCTCTGATGAGGAACTATCTCGTTTGAGAGCTGACTGTGAACCATCAAAAAGTTTAATATAACGATTTTAGTCAAAAACTGTAAAATTAGTTGCAAAAAGCATTTCTAAAATTCATGAATGAAAATAAAGCCAAAAAAGGGCAAAAATGAATTTAAGGCCAAATGAAAATTCCAAATAAAGCCATAGCTCTAACGTTTTCCGCCAGATGGCGCACACTTGGGAGAAACGTGATTTCCGTAAAATAGGTCTTCCTTCGAAAAAAACATCTCTGACCCCATCAACTAACAAATTAATTAAAAATCGACATAAAATGTTATTTTAACCGTTCTTGTTTTAAATGAGGGAAAAACGCTTTTTTAATTAGCTAAAAAAATTTCTAAAAGCTAACGAAATTAGAACAATGATGTAATTCGATTTTGAAATCTTAAAATTATACACGACAGCTGACTATTATTTAAAAAATTCACAAAATTCAGGAAATGACATTAAACTTTTAAAACAAGTGTCATTTAAACGATAATTGTTTGCTCTATCCGATGGTGCATCGATTGCTTTTCTCCGGTCATTAGTCAATGACACAGCAAGTAACTGGCATATATTGGTAAAAGAAAACTCATTTACGATTAGCCGATTCTAGACGCTCCTGATAAATAGCGTGTTTCCAGTCATGCTTCTGGCTACTGTATTTAATTGTTTGATTAAGCGGCAGCAGTTCGAAATAGACAATGTCCCGCTAGTCCCGCTAACAAAAGAACAAAACTTTTTGGGGGAATGAATATTTTGTATTGGGGTGGTCGATGCCCATTTAAATCATTTTTTCTCAGTATTATTGTAGACGATCTTTTTCTCCTTATCCGTTATCATTCATTTTAAAAATTAATCATTTTTGTTCTGCATAAGCAAAAAATCTCTCATGGAAATTTTGTCTATTTAAAATTATCTCTTAATTTATGGGGACCCCAAACATCAAGACACTTACCGTCGTCTCAGATGCTCACAAGTAGTCGAATTTGACTCTTCGAATCTCCCCGATATTTCACGAGTGGTAATACATAGATTATTTACGATTAGCTCCATATCATTAATCACCTTCCTCAACCACGGTTAGCATAACTGAACGTTATCAGTCTTAAACGTAAAATTCTTCCTGCTTGAATTTCAAAAATCATTTTCACTTTTCTTATAGCACTGGCTCCGTAAACAGAACGTAGCTTTTCCACGGTATGAACAGTATCCTTGACTTTGCGGAGATAAAAATAATTTAAATGCCTAAAGTGAGCATTTATTCTCCAAGTTTATACCAAACAGACAGTATTAAACCAATGTTAATCATGAATAGACTCCAAATTTGTGCGAAAGCTTCACCATTCAGAAAATATCCAATTTCAAAAGTTATTAACCGAAATTTGTAGTCTTTACTGTGATCAGCGCAAGATACCGGCGGAAACTTTTCGTACAATCCAATATTTTTTTCCCAGTATGACCATAGAAAGTAATTTTTAATAGAAATCAGAATCTCTTCAGAGGAATTTCTGAAAATCAAACTAAGAAATAAGATTTTCTAATTAAACTTTTTCTTACCAGTTTCACAAGTTTTTCCTCTCCATGGTCCAGTACAAATACACTTGAATCCTTGTCCATCTACTTCGCATTTTCCATCATTTTTGCAAGGATTAGATATGCATGGGCCTATCAAAATACAAACCCTTCAACTATTCATCTTTTAAACAAAACTGGTATATTCAAAGTCCATAGGAAGAAATTGCATTTCGTAACATTTATTTTATTTAATATCTATGTGAATTTTACTATTTCATGCAAATTTATCTATTTGATCAACAAGGTATTTAGGAATTATTAAATTATTGCCTTAAAATATATATTTTTTACTTTCTTAAAATAATCGATTAATAATCCATCTAATTTTTTTCGTTCTATTCATAATGTTTATACAGGCTTCTCAATATAAATATCTGTTAAAGTGAATAGTAACTTTGCATCTCAACGAACAAATGCAAAATTCTATGCACAGGTTGTTTATTCCATAACTGGGTCTTCCATAAATACAGTCGGCAATATAAATTAAAATGAATCTTCATTTTACACTGAAGTGCCAAAAGTCATAGGTACCTTCTAATATCCTGTGGAATCTCCGTATACCCGGAGAAGTGCAGTAACTCGACTTGGCATTGACTCAACAAAGTTTTCGGAGCTCATAATTTACAGAGATTTGGTAACGAGAGGACCTACCAAATAGTGATGAAGAAGAAAAAGATTTGGGTAACAAACTTTCATAGAAAGCTCAGAATTATTTGCAACTTTTCTCAATGGTTTTGTTTTCGTGAGCAATACTTACATACATTTAAGTAAACATTTCATGCATATTCAATATGAGAGAAAGATTTTCTTAAAAAAATCCCAAATTTTCTGTATGTTCTTTGCTTTTTCTACCAAATTATACGAAATAAGAGGCAAATCTTATACAGTGGTAATTGACTATATGTTAGTGGTGCATTGCATTAAAATTTCAAGTAAATACTTTGACTATTAGAGGAAATATGAGTAATCGTAGTAAGTAATTTTTTAATACGCATGTGTGAAACATGGTATAATGTTTCTTTTATAATTTGGAAGCCAGATACATAGTGTAGCTTACATAAAAATTATATTCAAATACTATTAATGTTAGAAAGATTCCGGTCGTTTTCAGAATTTCTGTTGTTTTCAAAGAGAAACAAAACGATGAACGTTTATATTTCCAAACTGATATTTTTTAACATGAATCTTCGGGTAGTAATAATCGAACTACAAATTAAATTATATATTTTATTTATAAATATATGTGGTATTCAATATAAACAACCTTTATAAAATTCAATAAAACTATTCAAGAATTCATATTTAAAATATAGCCGTTTGTGTGAAACCTCTCACCATTGAACTCTTGAGGAGCCACGAAAATTCTTCTAACGCTTTCTAAATCTTAATGGTATTCGACTGCAACTTTTATATAAGCTGGCCTATGTATCTGGTGTCCAAGTTACAAAAGACAAATTATACTATGTTTCACACATGCGCATTAAAAATGTTTCAGTATAAATTCTCCTATTTTCTCTAATATTCAAAATATTTACTTCAAATTTTAATATAATGCTTCACTAACAGATTGTCACGTATTCTGTAATTTTCGTATAATTTGGTTGAAAACTCTGTATGTTGTAAAAAAAGAACATGCGGAAAAATTACAGACTTTTTAAAGAAACCTTTATATCTTCCCGAATACCAGGCTATTTTTATCAAAATATATAAGTCTTGCGGACAGGAAACAAAACCATTGATGAAAGTTTTAAATCATTATCTGCTTTGTGTGAAACGTGGCTGCCCATATCTTTTCTTTCTTCATCACTTTCTGTTTGATATAATGTAAAATCTATATACGGGGTGTACACAAATGAAGTGACTCATTACAAAAATTAATAAAAAATTCTAAAAATGTTTTAACTAGGGTTTTTTTAAAAATAAAAGCTCATCTCGAAAAGTTTTTGCAGATAGGTAACGCGGCGTTACGCCATTTCAAATTGGTTACAGCGAGAAAATTCCGTACGCAATGGCTACCGATCAGCAGAAGCCGATGTGTGTTTTCTCATTTCCTTATTCAGTTTTTCTAAAATATCACGAAAACTCTTCAGTTTTCGCACTACATGTGAATTAACAAATAAAGGAGCGTAAAATTCTTCCAGTTTTTATATTTTCTCAGATAATGACTCTAAACCAATTTTTGATTTTTAGTAATTTACGACATCCTAGACCACAGAAATGGCATGTTACCTACATGAAAAAAAAAAAAAACTTTTTGAGATACTCCTTCATTTAAGAAAAAAACGGAGTTTCAACAATTTTAGATTTTTTTTTATTAATTTTTGAAATGAACCAATTCATTTGCGTACACCCTCTATATAAAAGTGCAATTTTTGTCCACTCTTTATGCGTGTTCGGGTTTTGTTTTTCTGTTCTTTATGCACGTCTTGACCGTTTGACTTACCGAGAACAAATTTTGATATTGTGATGGATTAGCAAAAAATGTATCTAGCTCAGTAAAAATTATTTTAATTTCGAGTACTCATTTATTTTTTAAAATGATAAATTAGGCCGTTTTTCGCCTATTTTTGCCATTTTTCAATTCCTACTATTAGTTCACACTCTCCCTATATCTTGTTCAAATTTTGAAATCGATTTTAAACTAACTTCTCGATGAGCTGGAGGCTTGAAACTTTAAACATAGCTCAGAACTATATGACAATGCAATATTAATTCGCTTTCGTGTGTGTCTGTCTGTCTGTTATTTCATATTTTGCGCGACGCATGCGCAGTACGTTTTTCATTATATCTCGAAAACTATTAACATTACAGACTTGGTTCTCGGGTATATGGATGACCCATGGGATTATCAAAGCTCCCCATATTTTAGCCATATCTTTGCGCATGCGCAGTACGTTTTTCATTATACTATTAAACTATTAATTATTAAAGTAGGAATTGACTTAAAAATTTTTTTTATGTTACTTGTTTTTCTTTCTCCATTATTATTCATTCACGGCCGATTTTTAATTTATTATTTCTCGTATTTTTTTTTATCTATTTCGTAACATATATTATTCTATTTGAGACGTATTAACTGAAGTTGGTTTAAATAAAAGGTTTTATTTTTTCTTTTGCAAAAGATATTTTTTTCAAACGCGAACAAACGATTTCCTTAGCGAGGCTTCATTGTTTTAATTTATAAAAATCTTTTCCCTCTTTCTTTGTTAGTTGGTGTTTTATTTTGCACCGTATATATTTATTGACATTTTCTTCGTCCTAAAGATTTTTTAAATTTTAAATCAGCAACGCCAGAAAAATTCTATACCTCTACGGTTTATTGTTTAAAATTTTGAAATAAATTTTCTTCATACTACTAGCATGTTCTTTCAAACCACACTATAAGGTAATAATGCTAGATTTGAAAGGATATTTAAGTTTCGGGGAGAATGTTGGGGACAATACACATTTGGAAAAAAAACGGAAGCAGACATATGAAAAAATATGGATCCCGAGCACCTCCGGGTTATCAGCTATAAGATAATGAAAAGGTTGGATTCGAAAGTTTTAATTCAACAAGAAAGGATTTAAAGGAGATTTAAATTTAATGGGGAAGGTTAGTGACAATGTTTGTAGAAGAAAACGGAAGCGAGCTTTTGAAAAAATATTAATCCCGAACAACGCCGGTTTAGATAAATAAGTTTACATATAAATTATAATAAATTTAATAAATTTTTAAAAAAATATTTTATTTTAAATAATTTTTAAAAAATTTTAATTATTTTTTAATAATAAATTTATATATAATAAAAGAACAGTGAAAGAATTTCTGGATAAATGATATTCCTTTCCTTTTTCGTGTTCGAACTATAGTAAAGTATTATAGTCGCCAAAAAAATTGACCTCTGAACTTTAAACGTTCTGTAACTTCCTCAATCCGAAAAAAAAAATCATTTTTGGAATTGAGTCTGTCTGTGAATAAGAAAAATCGATAGGCAAAGAACTTAACGGATAAAATTTAGTATCTAATTGTAGAAAATATAAAATAAAAACATAGAAATCTGAATCGTAATTTTCTGTTACATATTGGACAAAATCCGTCTAAAGGAAGTCTAACTGTTCACATACACACGAATGGATTGACCAAATGACAGTCAAGCAGAAGGCGGATTTGTTGTAAAATTCTGGTTTCCATGTTCTAGATAAATAAGATATTTTTTCTTATTTGTAAAAAGAATTGTGTATTTGTAGAAAGAATTATATTCGTCGAAAAATTAAAATTCGAGATTTCAATGGATCTTCACACTTCGGCCCTCCCTGAGTCCAAAAAATACCATTTAGAAAAATTATATCTAGTTGTCTGTGAACATGATAGTTAAAACCCTCAAAAAACCTGGAAGGATAAATATTTAGCGTACATTCTTATCATCTGAATTGTCGATTTCTGTCAAATTTTGGAAGAAATCCCTCTAAAAGAAGTCTGTCTGTTCATATACACACAGAGAGAAAGATCGAATGATAGTTAGTATGTAAAAGATTTGTTCTACAAATTTATTGAAAATATCATACTACATAAAAAATCATCTAGTACATAATTAACCCATATAGCTTGTCCCTTTTTCGGGAATAGCGTTCACATACTCATGAATAAACAAATCGGCATACCCTTTATCAGACTTGGAAACATTTGAAACACATCAAAAATTCTCAGAATAAAATGGTGTACAAATTTCGCTTTTCTAAATTGTTGCGGTTTTGAGTTTTCATATTCACAGTCAACGCACACACAAACCGAAAATCAGACATAATACAGATTATGGCTTTTTCGGACCTGAGGATATATAATAGAACGTAAAGATTGATCAAAATCCCGATATAGACTTTTTGGGTATGACAAATCTTTTTCTTCGTATACTTCGTATTCGAGAAAGTAAAAATGGATTTCATTTTTATAAGAAACGACGAATAAACTTCTTCTCATTGTATGTCAGCAATTTTGCCCCATTAGATTATAAACTATTACGCATTCTTTTGTTAACATATAACTGAAGGCACCTTTTAGTTAAGAAATTAAGTTGAAAAAGAAGATGCTCCTCGGCTTTTCCCTCTGCAGAGTAATAATAATAAGATTTTTGCTTCATTATTTTTCTGTATTTCTCCATAAAAGACGCAAAAAATTTTCTTACACATACAGAAAGAAAATACACCCGAAAAAAGATATTGCTCGTCTCCATCTTTGCCGGCCGATGCACATATTAAGCAAATATTTTTAGTTACATATAACAAACTTACCATCCTAACTCACAACATTTAGATAAATATTTTTTAATTATATATGAATGAATTTTAAAATTTGTAATTATTAGGTGAACGAATGGCGCTCAGCAAATTTTAATATTTTATTTAAAAAATAATTAATATTATCGATATATAAAATTATATAGGTTTTAGAAAAATAATTACGTCTGAAGAAAGTTGCTGATTTTATTAAAATCGCATTTGATTTAAATTGTTTATGAAATAAACAGCTCATAGGTTGAGTGATTTCTGTTTACATTTACAGAGGAAAATAATATACATATATAATCGATTCCTAAGGTCGATTGGCATTTGATTGTTGGAATTCCATATCTGGATTGGCTTTTCCATAGTAATAGTTTTTAATCTTACTAGCTTTCTGTGTTTCATTGTATGAATAATTATATAATTAATATTAATAATTATAATATTTATAATTATCTACTCTATTAAAATTCGAAGGTAAACAAACGTATGTATGTATGTATGTATGTATGTATGTCCTTCTATCTTCTCACGAACCGCCGAACGGAGAAGGGCGCGGAAAGTATCAAAAGATGGGGAATAATCCAGGGAAGCCGTTTCGGCCATTTATATTCCGAAATTTTAATTAGTAAAAAAGATATTAATTAAAAACTAATTGACAACAATGCTTTTCATTGTTTCGGATACTTTATAACAATACTTTTCATTGTTACAGCGCAATTCCAAAATATATTTTATTGTTGAAGTCGTTTACTTTAAGGAACATTGTTACAACAACAATAAAAAAGTGACGCTGACAGAAATAAAAAAAAATGTATTGTTGAAAGTGTATAAATTCTTTTTTTATCCCGTGATATATCGTCCAACAAAATCATTTTAACGAAATTAAAAGGGGTGTTTTGTTTCTGTAAAGTTATGTGCCGAAAGATATAGATTAGTTATGTTAGTGATTTTAATCATTATTCATTGATTTGATCAAGTTTAAATATTTGTGGAAGCTTCTGTTTTAAGCTGATATTTGGAAGTTACTATTTTTGCTTTGTTCAATTCTCGCTTTTTCCGATGCCTAAAAGAAAAAGAGGAATTACAGGGGATGCTGCCAGTAGACGGGAGACAATTAGAAAACGTGAAAGGAGAGTTGTTGAAACTGAAGAAGAAAGAAGCCGCCGATTGTCAACTATGGCACAAGGTGGCCAGGAGAGAAGAGCCGAAGAAACAGTAGAACAAAGAAATCGTCGATTGTCAGACATGGCACAACGTGGGCAGGAGAGAAGAGCCGAGGAAACAGACGAACAAAGAAACAGTTGATTGTCAGTAATGGGACAACGTAGCTAGCAGAGAAGAGCCGAAGAAACAGAAGAACAAAGAAATAGCCGATTGTCAGCCATGCTACAACATGCAAGAGAACGCCGTCTAAATGTTATTGAAGGACAAAATCACCATCAGATACAAACTTTTTATGCAGCTAGAACTGTTCTTTACCCTATTGTTGAAGAACACAACTGTGGAGAAATGGACAATCTCTGTCTGAAATGCGGAGGTTTGTATTTCCGGGATGAAAAGAATGCCAGAGGAATTTACACTCATTGTTGTCATAATGGAAATATAATTGAGCAGGCTTCAGTTTATCCAGTGGAAATGAAAGGATTGATGGATGGCTCCGATGAATTATCAGTGCATTTCAAAAATAACATAAGGTCGTACCAGTGTTTCAATGGGTGCACAGATTGTACCGTCTACAGGGAGAGGAGCGTATTGCTTCAGAATTCATGACCAAATTTATCACAGGACCTCTCATCTACACCCAGCTGAAGCAGGAGGTGAAAACACTAATACAACACACTTCAACAATATTATAACACACATTAGGCATGTGTCACGTGACCTCAGCTATTATTCGATTTAGCCCGTGCAACGCCGGGCCATACAGCTAGTTATTAATATAGTATTATTAATAATAATATTAGGTTATATTGTTTATTATATTTAATTCTAAATGAGGGTTTATCAGGTGTATATGATGAAAATGTTATTTGAGTTTTAATGGTTTAAAAAATATACAACTATTATAATATATATATATATAAAAGAAAACATCAAAACTACGTCATAAAAGGAAAAGCATAACAACAAAAAGGAACAAAGCGCCAACGTCCGGGACACGTCATCAGCAAGGGAAATCCCGAACGGGCGTATATATAAATAAATTCGGTGTTTTCTAAACAGAAACTCTAGCAATAATGCTAAAAACAGTTTTTTTCCGGAACACCGAACATAAACCATAGTTTGAAACAAGGAAACAAAGCAAAAAGCCCAAGTCCAATTGAAAAAATTAAAAATAAAAATAAAAGCCCGTGTCCAGTTGAAATAAAACACATGAATCCCAACCTCAAAACCAACAATTCGAAACAAAAACGACCTCTTTTAATTTATTAAGTGGGATGCTAGTGAACAGGTCCTGAAAATCATATGTCTCGATATAAGTTATTTCATTGTTCTTTGTAAAGTCAATCACTTTAGTATTATTTTTAATTATCCAAGTAAAATTTTCTTTTTCTATAAAACTGAGAATAATATTTAAGTACTTAGAGAATGATTATCCGGCTTTTTTTCATGTAGGTATTTGTTCCGCAACTGATAAATCTGAACTTGTTAGGTTGTTTGTGGAAAAGTATATGTAGTTCTTTGATTTTTCTTTTATTGTTTTCAAGGAACAATAACTGTTATTTTTATAGTATTTATAGAAATGCTTACTGATAAAGTCTTTAAATTTGAAATAATAACGCCATTTCCAGTCTATGAAGAAACAAAGACGAATATCGAAATTGTCTGAAATTTTTAAACAGAAACAATCAATATTTTTAAGAAGGTTTTTTAATATCTGTTCTCTTTTTATTCTAAAAATGGGACGAAATTTAGTAACTTTTTAAAAAAGTTTTCGTAATTCAAAATCTTGAATTAAATTACCTGTAATAATGTGTTTATAGTGGGGATCCACGAAACTCCTATTATCCTCCTCATTGCAGAGACAATGAGCAATGCAATGAGAAGGAATATAGGAGTTTCGTGGATCCCTACCATAAACACATTATTACAGGT
>BGPR01019037.1:1589-29914 GCA_013235015.1 Araneus ventricosus | reverse complement strand
CTGTTGTAGCTTCGTTCGGTTACGTATTGCTAGATATATTTGGGCTATAAAAAATGGAGCATTAAAAGTGGGTCAATGTATCTTCGGAAATATAAAGCACACTTTGTAATCATGGCTAGATTTTATTATGCACAAGTGTGAAGATGAAGAACATTGATTAGATGTTGTTAGTCTGAACGGAAGACAAAAAAATCAATACTGAAGTACAACCGGCGGGGATCAATCTCCTCTAAACTTTCTCGTATTCTCTAACACATGAAGAGAAAAAAATAAGCTAAAAACATGATTAAACAGGCTAGATTCTAACGCAGTGTTAAAAAAAATAAGCGAAACCTCATACCACGATTTCGAAGGTCTTCCATCACAGTTGGAAGTTAAAATTCTGCTAAGGTAAAATAGTATATTAGAAAAGTAATTTAAATCTAAGAAAGCCTTTTCCGAAGACAGTTGATACAAAAATTGGACACAAATCTAAACTAAGGTAAGAGAGCGACATACCAAATTTCTTTTATCAAAGTAATTTCTTAAAGAGATTATTGCGTTCAAAGCATGCGATTGTAAGACAGACAGTCAGTAAAGCCTTTGACAGTTTATCAAAAGATGTGACACGGTTTCATTCCTGATAATAAAAATACCAGAATTTTATCCGCCTAGCTATTTAAGTCAGTGAGTTATCAGCGTTAACACATTATACGGACATACAGACAGACAGACTTACCTTTGAAGGATTTTGTCCAAATTTGGTAGAAACCTACAAATTATGTGTAAAGACCACATACAGAATTTCAATCCTGGCACAATAGTTTTTCAGTTATCGATACAGACATATAGACACACAGAAAGACATAATTGAAATTGTGTTTTGGACTCAAGGGAGGTCTAAAACGTGATTAAATAAAATCTCGAGTTCAATTACAGTGATTAATACTTTCTCTTTGTATGTACCGAGAAAGTAAAACAGATATGAAACGCTAAGTGGTTAGATGATTAACTCTTCATTCGTCGCCACCATAATCGAATATTCATGCAGTTTGCAGCGGTAATTGTAGCAAAACGATTTTGAATTGAATTTATTCTCAAATCGTTATTTTATAATCTAATTAACAGTAATTTTATAGTCTTAGAAAAAATTAAATGTATTACATAGACACATCGTAGAACACATTTAAATCCACGATATACATTTCAACAATTAAGGATGAAAATGGTTGCGCTAAAGAAGGATAATATGGTCAAGAAGTGATCTGGTTGCAGTAAGAACATGACTTAGCATCATCTACACAGAAAACGGAGTATACAGTCACTTTGGGGATAGTTAAAGGCGTGGAAAGGACTTTTTCGGCTATACATTTTTTACTTCTAATGAATTTGACTAAAAGTTTTTTAATTAATTAGCATTTGGCAACTGAAGAACAACGATCCAAATTCTTTGAAATTTAATATAAAACATGTTGCAGAATATTTGTAAGAAATATGTTTGCTCCGATTTGCTTCTGTGATTGTGGTTTTCAAATCCTCGTTTATGGACATTTTATTCTACATAACTGTGCTCCATCAACGCATACATTTTCACTAGCTTGTTTTATTCTATAGGTAGTGTGGTTGTATTAACTCTTCTTGTTCGAACTCTTTTCCAATTTTTTCTAAGTTTTCGCGATCTCAGAATTCTATGTAATGATAATTTGAGATAAGCAGCCAAGGAGCAGTATACATCTCTCAGCTTCGTCACCATCATCATCTTGGTCGGCATCGCATGTTATGTGACGAGGAGAAAAAGGTTACGCCGTTTAAAGCGAATTCGTCTCTGTTCCGCTCGTTATATTCCGCAATTATTTTTTATATTTCTGAATATTGCTAGAAATGGTTCTCGTCCTACTTTCTTAATGTTTCGCGGTAGAGATTTCCCTTTAAAGAAAAACATTCATTTTTCAGTGATTCAGAAAGAACAAATTACGACAAAGAAAGATTTAATGCGTTCTTACTGAATCCGTAAAACTGTATGAATGTCTGGTCTTTCTTTCTTTCAAAGTTCATGGCTTTAGAAAAATGTAATCAATGAAACCTGCTGTAACAACAAATTACCTATATTTCCTCATTTCAGAAAACAACTTGCTTGATTTACTAGAAATATTAATCCTTCACCGGAATTCCAGGTTCTTTAATCTCCGTTCAGTTTACCTCAAAATTTTTTAAAATTTTTTGTACTCAATATCCCAGCTGCATTGTGCTCTTTATATGCATTTAATAGCTTTGCTTTCTCTTTTATCATATATTATGAGCGTGAAACGATACTTATGTTTTGTCTGAATCATAATGACTGATAGCGTGAATTAAAACTTTCCATTTATGAGACATGAGCTTCGTTTACGAAGCAATATTTCATTTAGAAAATTCAGCTTTGTTTTTTATTTATTACGAGGAGTAAATCATTAGAAAATCCAGAAGATAAGAAAAAAATAATTTATTATGATAATCATAAAACAATTTTATTTTTCAACAGGAAATCTCCGACAGTTCTGATGCAAAACAGTTTTGTTTTAAGTGGTTCAATTTTCTAGCGAATCTTAAGACCGTCGGTGAATTATTTTTATTTTATTACAATTTCTTCTAATCTTTTTCGAAGATTGCTTTCCGAAAGTGCATCTTTTATGCTTTACGAAAGCCATAAAATAACATGTTAGACTCCTTGACCTACAATTTATCAACCTCCTAATTGTATCCACCCACTTATGGGATACTTTTTTTTTTTTTTATTATTTCAATCTATTTAATATTGTAAGGATACTTGAGACATTTAAGCGTGTCAGGTGATTTTGGATTTAAATTTATTGTTACGTTGAAGCAGTACGGATTTAAATAACAAAATTCTGTAAATCATTCATGGAGTCAGACACTTTGTTACGAAAGTGAAAGGTTAATGTGAAACTAAGATGTTATACAATAAATCTAAAGTTTCGGAATCACTTTCTTCTAAATATTGAAATCTAACAGACTGCTGTTTTCGATAGAAAAGGACAAGGAAAACAATTTAAAACATTTTCTACAGGAAGATGGAAAAGAATTCCTTCATTCTTCCACGGTTTCAAAAGTTTCCAATTAATTAAAGAAATATTTTTTGGAGCTGATACAAAATTAATTTAGTAGCATACTTTCCGATAAAAGTTTACATAGCGTCTTCTATGGGATATACCTCGCAGTTTTTTTTGGAGCAGTGCTTTATGAAGGGTGATCTCAGGCTACATCAGCTTTATAAAATTTCATACCATAACAATGGAGTTCATTTGAAAAATAATTTGCCATGTGATAATCATAAGTATTTTATTTTCCAGCATAATCTCCACCAATGTTGATTGATGCACTTATTCCATCGTTCCATATCTTTATTCTAGTTAAAATTCTTTGGGTTATGTCTCTCTCATCCACAGTAGGACTTCGTGTTGAACGTCGTCATCATCATCATCATCGTCAGATGAAAATCTTTGGGCTAAGCTGGTTGGTGAGTGCTACAGGCAGATTCAGTCCCAAGCTACTCATCTGTTTGGTCCACACTGAAGTAACATCAAGGGGCAAACACTTTTGCAGATGATGAGCGCTGAGAAACGATGGAATAGAAACCATCATAGTGGTGTATATTTGAAAAAATAAATTATTCTAAAGAAATGATGATATCAAATAAATATTTTTCATATTTCTGACTTGCAAATGACTTGCCTCGTATATTCTAATTGCATGTAAGAAATGCCATAGATTATTATAAACCTAATTATGAAATTAGAAAATAAATGACTAACGTTATAAGCAACATTTATTTTCTAATTTGTATATGAAAGAAAATTGCTGATTTTCAACAGTATACAGGCAGTGGGGGACAAAAAGTTGTTCAGCTAGTTTGGTACGAAACTTGTGATTTTCGAATGTCCTACAGATGACGAGGGCCACATATGAGACAGCTCTACCATCTCTAAACTTCAATACAAAACCAGAGATGCCAACTTTGTACTTTAATCCTGTTTTTTAGATGTATAAGAAATACATCAGTCTCTTTCAGACGGCAAATCTTTGGTGGTAAATGGATTTGGAAACGGTGACTCTTTTACCGAAACATCTTGGCTTATATAGTGATTACTATTATAATAGCCCAGATCTGTCTCTCGGTAACGCTCTAATGTCACCAACAATAAAACTCGCGCTATAGCACTGCCAGACGTTAAACAGCATTATTTCATTGTTAGAAAACTTAAATTTCAATCATTTTAAATTTAAAAGAGCAATTTTCGTTCTAATTTCAAATTTAATAGTTCTAAAATAGTGACAGAACATTTTCTATCATTTGATATAAAATTTATCTCACTATGATCAATAGTTCCCGAACAATTTTAAATTATATTAATCATATATTTCTAATTAATTCCAGTTTTCTAATAGAAAGTAGTAAATTACGTCAGTGGTATATCATGCGCGTGATATAGTTTGGACGCTACGATACATCTGATTATTTATGGCAATCGTGATGATATAATTTAATAATATTTTTTGGCAACGTTAAAGTTTACACAAAGACATCTGAAGTACAAGGAAAACTGCTAAATAACTAAAATTACTTCACACCGGAATGTTGTTTACCCAGACGCTTTTTGAATAAAGAAATATGTAAGTAATATGCTAAATAAAAAAATATTACCCATCATAATGCATATGTTTATTTTATTTGTTTTCAATCCATGTTTAACATTTCTATCTCATATGTATCTATCTAAACACGTCAAAATTTGACGGGAAATCTCTCAAATGAAGATGCAATTTGCACCCGCCATACCATGACGGGTGTTTTTCTAGTGTAGCAATAATAATATTTAAGTATCAGAGTTATGATTGAGAGATATGACCATAAAGGAAAAAAAATTGCGTTTAATTGGATAACATTTCTATGTATTGGGATGCTTTGCATTCTTGTTAAAATTTCGCAAACTGGGAAAAGGGTCGCCATTTTGAGATCCGATTAAATGGAAAATTTTCCGTATAAGCGGCCCTGTTACATGTGAAATCCAACACAGTTCAAACGAACTCCCATTTTTATGGTATGGAAGTTTATAAAGCTGATGTAAGCCGACATCTCGCCCTTTCACTTAAAGCACTGTTCAAAATGGTGAGTTCTGTTCCATAGAAGACGCCACGTCTCTTTTCATCGGAAAGTTATTGTAAGTGTAACTAAAATTAATTTCGTATTTCAGCTCCAAAAATACTTCTCTTTTAGGGACGAAAGATAATAAAATACATAATTACACACGCGTGAGTGTAAGGATTGATTTAGCGCTTTTGAAAACTGAAAAATTTGTTATTAATGTGTTTCAATTGCTAAAAATTAATCGGTGTGGTTTTGTTATTATATGGTTTTTAGAGTAAGCGCTATTCAGCAAGAATGCTGAGGGGTTCAGGAAATAACCCACCATGCTTCAAATAGTTAATTAATTGGAATCTTTTTAGAAAACCTTAGACAAATAAAGGAATTCTTTCCACCTTCCTGTAGAAAAAACATTTTAAATTGTGTTCCTGCCTTTTCTCTTCCGAAAAAAGTTATTCGAAAATAGATTTTCAATATTTAAAAGGAAGCTATTCAGAAACTTTAGATTTATTGTATAATATATTAGTCTTAGCATTAATCTCTTCGCTTTCAACAACCTGTCTGACTCGTGCATCGATTTACAGAATTTTTCTATTTAAATCCGTAATTAAGTCAACGTAACAATTTTAAATCCAAAAATCACTTGGACACGCTTAAATGTCTCAAGTGTCCTTTACCATCTTAAATAGATTGAAATAATAAGAAAAATATACCAAATGTGTGGTGTCATATAATTATGAGGTTAGATAAATTTTCAGGTCAATGGGTTCAAACATGTTATTTTAAGCTTGGTTTAGTAAAGTATCGAAAAGATTGACTTTCGGAAAGCAATTCGAAATGTCTCGAAGGAATTATAATAAAATACAAAATAAGCACCGACACTTTCCTGAGATTCGCTGAAAAATTGAATCACGTAAAAACACAACTGATTTGATGGAATCTTAGTTGGCAATGCAAGAAACCTGCTATTCACGTGCATTCCCTACCCACCACGAAGTGTTCGTTGGAAACAGATATATTAATAGCAATATTTAACATCCACTAAAATCCACAAAAATTACCGAATTAGTGAGAAATATAACGCAGAAAAGATTAATTAAATTGATTCATATCTACCGACTTAACCCGCGCGTTCCTCAGACTTACTAGAGGACGAAAGGGCCTCACAGACCCGGGCGCCTGTTTTCGCTATAAAACGCATAAAAAATTACATTAACTTTAATAGGAAACATTTTTTGCACTAGTGTACAGATTATAAAATATTAATAAAATAATTTTCAGAAAAATATCCTCTATTAAGCGCATTAAATTGAAGAAGATTGAGGAATGCTTGTTTTTCCAAGGTATTTATGAAAATGTTGGCTTTCCTTTCCAAAATTACCTGAATTCTTCTTGACATAGGTATTAAAGCATCATATGTCTCATCGACAAGCATTTCCAATAATTTCATTCCGATTATACAACTTTTGCTTATCCACAGTTTTCGGGTAGCTGTATGACGATGTTGTTCGTAAAAGTTATATTTTTGAAAGGTTCCTTTTCACACCATTTGTTAATACCACCTATCTTACCGTTTACTATACCATTTTTCAATTCAATCCTTCTTCTAAATAATCGGTGGACTCGCTATAATCAAATTCATTGCCGAATTCCTTTTCAGAATACGACTTAAGATATCTATGTAATTCAACAGCACCAAATTCTTTATTTTCTTTGTTAATTGATTGGCTCAACCAAAGTGTACGATACGCGCCAAACTTGAATTTTTTTTATGGTGATGAACCACTAAATGTGGTAGGTAACTCAATGGTTTCCTATTGCAACCTTGGCGAGTTTTCCAAGTTTTGGCGCTAGCTTGGTGAGGGATGTACCGTACACTTTGGTTTTACGATCGATTCTTAATTAATTTTCAGCTGAAATCTTTTCTAATCTTTACATCTCATACTTGTTGTTCGAATAGCGATAAATTGTTGCGATCTATCTGTTGTTCTCTTGAGCAATCTACACAGAAACACGAGCGAGCGCATCGGGCTTCGGATTCCCGACTGTCTGTTTTCAGACATAACAAACGAGGGGAAATGCCTGTGGTCGGCAAGTAAATGACATTGAATGCAGCTACACTGTAAAAAATTTCTTCGCAAAATTACGGGCAGTGACCGGCAGCTCAGGGTCCGTCTATTGCCCGTTAAAATACATTTTTCCCGTAAAACATGTTGACCGTGATTTTATGAATGTGGCCGTAAACCTATGGCCGTAATTTCCTGGCCACTGACCGTAAATGTGAAAATTGACCGTACAGAAGTTCCCTTTACTTCCTGGTCAGTGCCCGTAATTTTGGAAGCTCACCGTATAAAAGTTCCCGTGATGTCATGGTCGCTGCGCACAATTTTGGAAGCTTAACCGTGTAAAAGTGGCTGCCGTTTTCTGGCAACTGCTTACAATTTTGTAAGCTGTCTGTATAAAAGTATTCGTTACTTTGCGAATAGCTCCTTTTAAATCTGGAAGTTTTCCGAATAAAATTACTCGTTATGCTGTGGATAATGCACACAATTTTTAAAAGTTGACCTAATAGAAGTACCTCTAACCTCTGACCTAGAATTTTGGTTCATGACCACATAAAAATGACCATAAATTTGAGTGCTGACAACCTAAAACTGCCCCTCAATTTCTGACCATGAATCCAAATTTTGAAATTTGCTCGTACAAAAATGCTCATTAATTTGGAAGTTAGCACCCTAAAAAAGTGGAAATTGGTTCCTGACCCCTGCTCATATGTTAGGAGCCGATTGTATTAAGTAGAGCCCATTATGGAGGTACTGTAGACGTTTCTTCAAAAGCAGTATACATATAATCAGAAATAAATTAATTATACTCGAAAGACAGAAGCCAAAATCAAAATTTCTTAAAAATTTGAATAAATTTTATGAAATATTTAGTACATCATTTAAATATGTGTAATAATGTAGAGGTATTAGAAAACACTAAACTTTTAGTATAAAGTTAGTTACTTTATAAGTCACAAAGAAAATTTTAGACCAGAGACAATGTATAACTGTGCAATAGGCATTAAGTTGATGACCAACTACTTCTTTTCCCCAAGACTAAACTGTTTTTGTACCACTAGCCAAAGAAACAAAATTTGACTTTAAATTGTGTTTTTCTTTTCGGTTAAATATACTTTTCCATTAATGGAAAGCACAACATGCTAAATTTAACATAGTTAACCTCAACAAGTTCTCACTGTTCAGCCCACATGTTTAAAAATGCTCAGGTACGCACAGTTGTATAGCACAGTTGATACATGAATTCTTAAATCTTATTCACACTGCAATGTAATAGAATGAGAGGTATGATGCCCCACTCTTTCTCCAGTATATAATGAATTACAAACATATACAGTAAACAGATATACGAATTATAATTGTATACGACAGATAAATTAAACATTAAATTATGAAATATAATCTTAAATCACTTAGTGAAATTATGTTCAAATAACAGGTAAAGCAATTCAATTGAATAAAAAACAACTTATTAAAAATATGACTTACAAAACATATATACAGACATTTATACAGGTAAGTGTAATTTGAGGAATCTCGGTTTGTCCTCCAAAAGCAGTCGAAATGGAAAGTTATCTTGGTAGGTAGGGAAGGAACTAAAACTTGAAAAAAAGAGGCTAAATAATTCAGGAAAAAGAACTTTAATACCAAAATAAAGTCATTATGAATTGATGCAGAATTATGTATATTCAACTACATGATATATAATGACAAATTCCAAACTTTCTACTGAAAAAAAAAACAATGAGCAAAAAACCACTAAATTAAGAGTACAATCAAAACCACTTAGAAAAACTGGATAACAAGCAGTAAACTACAAGAAGCCCTACGATAAGCGCGTCATTAAAACAAATTATGAGTTAACTCATGGTTTATTATTTTCCAAATAATGCATCAGACCGCAACTCAAAGTATTTAATTTTTTAAACTTAGAAAGTTTTTACTCGATAAACTAAGTCGCTTTTAGCATATTTAGTATTTAGTTAATAGTATTTCCAAGACGAAATAGTTTTAGTAATACTAGATAATATTGACGGCAATATTACCGCGTAAAATACTCGAATATCTAATCCCAAACATCGTTGAATGTCAGTAATTTAGGCTTTATTCTTTTGTCTTATCTTCGTCTGGCTTCATTCCATCTGCCTTTGCATTCTTTGCGAAACAATTTTTACAACATGCGATTTACATGATGAATAGTAACCAAAAATTGCCTGATTTATTAGTTTCACCAGTGTCATGATAAAAACAATCGATTTTACTATACAGCTGTAACATTTTTTTTTTTTTTTTTTTTTTATAAAACCGCTTAGTCCCACTTGTAAGAAAATTTATACGCTTTTCTGATGACATATTATAAGTTTTCTCCAGTTTGAAAATTCAGTTATCTTATTTTCTTTTTTCATAAATATCCGACATCTTTCTTATGCAGTAAATATAATTCCTAACACAGATTAGCCCTGAATAATATAGATAAAACATGGCTCTGATTTTACACAATTTTAAATCAATTGTACATGAAAATTATAGCGACATCTCCACTCCTGATCCGAAATATCGTCTTGGAATGTGGAAAAAAATGAAGACTCGAGAACTCACATTACTGTATTCCCGAAACTGTACAATAGTTGATAATTAGAAAACCTGCGATTTCCCCCTCCCCCTCGACATTCTCGTATATTTACACAATATAGCATCTTCATTTCAGTTCTCCTTATAAGAATATGTGCCCCGGAAGGTACCGTAAAGCCTCAAAGGTCATAGCCAACCCGGAAGTGAAGTATTCCTCCTCCACTGTCCTCGAATTTATAACAATATGCCGCAATTTATGTTGGGATTATAATAAAGGAAACAATTTAGGCGATTAAGTTTAACATGTCTGCACACAAAATTCTATTTATCTAAGTTGTAGCGTTTTTCAGTTTATTGCGATCAAATTCATGCGAATACCCAGGCCTACAGACAGCCACTACTTTAAAGGAATGGACCGAAATTTGACACGTCTACAATCATTAAGATAAACTAATGTTCCACTTTTCATTCTTCTACAATGTCTACACTGTCTGGTAATACACGATAAACATTTTACATCCTTAAAATCCATTGAATATTACCATCTCATTTACGTCAGTTTTTGATTTTTTTAAACAAAGATCGCTATTATAATATCATCTATAGCCATATAATAGAATAATTTTCTCACATCTTTTGGCCTTCAATCATTTTAGAGCACGATTCAAATATTTTAAGAAAGGCATAAATATGGCATTTAGTATGGCGCGGTATAATCAACGAATGGCTCTTGTGCCTATCAACAAAAACCAAACCAACATTAAAATGATGACGTTTAATTTAAGTACAACAGCAAGTTATCTGAATTGAAACATGCCGGTAAGGATTAACAACCATGTTCTTACCGGATATTCTCCCTAGAGTACTTATACACTTATAAACTTTTTTGTACTTAAATATTAAATTTTTCGTTCTTCCAAGTTCGAAATAAAAGCATCTAACCAATGCTTCTTTAATTTTTACACTTTTCTCTGCGTAATAAAATAAATAGGAATATAAAAGATTCTTATTTTTGCGAAGATTTAGTGGACTCTCTTTAAAGCTCTATTTTTATAACTCAAATATATTTTAATGAGAAACATAATCACCTTAATTATGATATATTATTTAAGAAACAGCAAACTATTCAGCGTGATTACTGAAAATTATATACATTGTTGTAATATGCAATATTTTATAATGTTCGGCAGTAATTTCAAATGAGCTGAAAAGTTAACATGTAAATAACAAATTTTAAAATCATGGTCTCTAAAGGTCCATGAATTCCTTTTAAATTCCATCCTAATATGTTGTGAAGGGTCGATCTTATAAAACAATTACGACACAATTTACAAATCTAATAATTTAAATATTGGAAAAATTCGATTTATTATAAAGAATGTTACCAAAATTTACTGATTTACTTAATCGTAAGTCGAGTATCTGCAAAGAAACTTTTTTTCTTATCTTGGAAGTTATTGTTATTGTTGCATGAGGTTTCTTGGCGCAATAGACATTCTTGGCTAAACTGCGCATCGTATCTTAGAGATAAATGTAGAGTGTTAGTTCAGAGAATTTAATCCAATCAAAAATTGAATTTAATTTCTTGCAATCATTTAAATCTTTAAACTGCAGAATTCATATTTTCTAGGCAGTTAAAAATTAAAATTACCGCAACATTTTATCAGGTCTCACATTAAATCTTTCCCACCGTAGTGGTTAGGCATTTGTTACAGAATATGCTAGGAAGTGAAGTGAAGAATGCAGTTAATAATGTCATGTTACACATTATAAATAGGTTTTGACACATTTAAAGCCGGAATTCCGTTTCAGACAAACGCGGAAAAAGAATGGAGGAGTTAGTGTGTATGGTTTGCTTCAGGACTTACTCTCCTCCCGGACATTATTGTGTGAATAACAGGTGGGTACCGGTAGTTGCGAATTTAAATTTGACATTTCGAGAGGTTGAGCAATTACTGCTCAGTGGGAAACAAGGAACTATTCCTAGACCCAGTGAACAAATTTACGAATCAACATTTTTCAGTACTGAAAACGTAAATTTAAATCCGTATTTTTGCCATGATTCCAGTCTATCGAACGAAGCGATAAATAGGAATGATGAAGGAACTGTGTCAAGTCATAATTCTACGACAGGAGGAGCAAGTAATCAGTTAAATATAATCAACTCTGAGCAAGGTAACAGAGCAGAGCAAGCAATCAGAAGTCTAAGTAGTATATCACTACTGAATAACAATGAACCAGGTATAACTGATTACATCATGACGATGAGACAGAGTTTCCCCAGGAGCCAAATATCAACGAACGTCTCCCCACTGGTTAATACTGGAAGTCAATGCGGAATCAGTGAAGGCCATTTGTCTTTATCGCCGATTTATGTAAAACCGAACACCGAAATGACATCGGACGAGATTCAAAGGGCCGAGATGAACCACCAGATCGAAAAATATGGACAAAATACAATAACAAATCGGCTGACAGTTCACTTAGGCAATACGACTAATCATTTCACCATTGGGGAAGCTGTACCAAATCAACTAAGCGATATTCCTACAGTTAATACTGTGAAGGATTCTGGTTCAGTAAATAATGACGGTAGAAGGAACATTTTAAAGATAGGAGAAAGTCAGCCGGAATGCTTTACGGAAACCTCTGAAAATGAATTCGCTTTTCCTGACAGAAATGATCAGAGATTCAATAAAGAATCAACAATGATAAAAATTTCGAACCCTGGAGCATCTGAATCCTTAATGGACGGTCTTGCACTTGTCGGTCCTTCTCGCTTGCAGCAAAATGTTTGTAATTCGTCTTTGCGTTGGACAGAATTTCAATCCGAGCGGAATCTCAAACAGTACTCTGTGGTGACAGTCGGTCAGAAACTTTTCACCTGCAATGTTTGCCAAAAGGGATATACGCATGAAAAAGATTTAAAATGTCATATGCGTGTCCACGCAGATATAAATTCATATGAATGCAAGTTTTGTGGAAAACAATTTACTTCAAAGAGTGATTTAAAAAGGCACGTACTCATTCACACGGGTGAGAAACCGTTCACCTGCGATATTTGCGGGAAAGGATTCACACAAAACTCTAATTTAAACACGCATATGCGTACCCACACAGGGGATAAACCGTATTCATGTCTGGCATGTGGAAAATCATTCACACAAAAGATTAACTTGATAACACATTTACGCATCCATACAGGTGAAAAACAATATGAGTGTGAATTCTGCGGAAGGAATTTCTCAACAAAAAGCATCTTAAAGAAGCATACCAAAACTCATAAACCTAAATGAAAGAAGAAGCTTTACTAGGCCGAAATTGAATCCACAGATGCCCTATCTCCTCCTAATGTTTATTTTTAACTTAAATCTTTTGCAAATAATTTTTTATCAACATTTTAAAGAACAATCCTTTGGGACACTTGATGAATATAAGTACAACGTTTTTAACACTTAACTCTATTACATTCGACTAAATTCTTTGATGTTTTCTATCTAAGAATTGTTATTGAAATTGCTATATATATTTAAGATAAGTCAACAAATGTTGTCTTTTAGTTGAAGATTAATAAAATTGAACCATAAGTATGCCCCTAATATCTTTATTTTAATCTCTTATTTTAATATCTTATTTTAAGAGTATTTTATTTAATAAGTGAAATATCTATTTTATTATTTAAGTTTTCTTGAAATTGCATGTTTTACTCTAATTGAAGAAAATATATATTCCTTCATTCATTGTTCGTATATTTTTCTGGCTAGCAATATCTTGCAACTTATATCATTGATAAATAATATATTTTTTAATTAAAATAAATCCTTTTTGTAAGGTAATACATTTGAATCACTTATTGTAATATTTTTAGCAAGGATTGCATTAAATAAAAATTAACCATACTCCAAATATCTTTAGCTTCTCTCACTTGCAGTTAATGAAAATTGTCTTCTTATAAATATGTGATAGAATAATAGATAATATTTGTAACCAACCATATAAACATTCATTTTGGCAGTAGGAATTTAACTTCGATTGTCGACCTGCAAATTTTCCCATAAAAGGACATTTAATATGATATTGTGATTTCATTAAAAAAAATGAAAGAAACTAAACATTTTTTGATTTGCTACCTTAATATTATGCCGAGTCGTCTATTTTGAAAGAGAAACACAGGAATGAACTAGAATTTCAAAATTTCCATATTTGCGAGTATTTCTTAGAGATTTCTGCTGTAAAGAATAATTTTGAGAAACTACTGAAATAGTAATGAGAGTAAATTGAACATATTGTGGGCATCGAAATGAAAATATAATTACTTATTTTATTTTTGTACATTTGTCAGCAGTTTTAAATAAATGAATTTTGAAGAATTTATGTCCGGGAAGCTTCTGCGACTTCCTGAATTTGAGTGCAACTAGGTGCAAATGTGGATTTAAATGAAATAACTGATTATCGTTCTCATTATCTTTATTTTGCAGTAATTTTTTGAAATTACACTCATGACAGTTGCATATAAGAAAAATGCGATTAGTCTGTTTAACTTTAAAGAGATAACTAGCATAATATATGTATCGTTGAAGAGAATAAAACCACTTTTGGAAATGATATATCGGTAGCTATTTCTAATACTTTTATTTTGCAATAGAATTTAAAATATCTCTAATGATATATCCGTATGAGGAAGATGGTATTTGCTTGTTTATTAACTTATAACTGAAATCTTTATTTGAAAACATTATTTAAGAGAATAATAATGCCTCCTCATTTCACTGATGATTTTCTGGAGAATTGAAAAAAAGTAAAGATCAGAGAACTAAACAAAGGAAAAAACTAAAATATTGTTCGGATCCCTTTTAATTGAATAGATAGGGCGCCATGATGGCATAGTGGTAAAGGACCAGATGTTTGCACTGATGTTTATGCGTATGGGGCCATTAGCACGTCATATCATAAGCAATGGTCAAACACACACCATCTGGCTTGTTGCGGAAGTTTGGAGAGAGAGGTGCCAGCTCGGGTGTGGTGTTCGTCATCTGATCGCGGAAAAAAATTTCGAAGTACCTCCCAAAATATTTCTCGTATTGCTTCAAAATGGGATTTTACTAAAAATACAATTAAACTAACTCATGAATAAATGGTGATAATTTACCATTCGTAAACTATTTAAATAAAGAAAAAATAATTAATTAAATAAAGATTTCGTTCTTTAATTCAGCAAGAAAAAAATATCTCCCCATTTCCTTCCGATGATAGATGGTATTAGAGCAGATAGCGAAATTTTATTGTACGACGAATATTTTGACGGAAAAAGTTTTCACTATTCAGTAGCTATCCATTTGGAATACTTTTTATTATATCTGGTGTAGATTCTGAAGATATCAGAGTTTTCGTGGTTGGACACTGAAAGTACAGTTTTTGTGAGAAGAAAAACTTATTTCATTCTTTTTCTGTCATAGAAAAAAATTATAAACAATCTTCATTCTCCGCTCGCTTTTTCTTTATAACTAGAGTATTAGACTATAAGGTGTTTACATGAAGATAAATACTCCATTATAATCCATTTCAATCATATTTTACGGAACTTTCTCATTTTTACTTTCTAACAAACGAAGTATATAAAGGTTTGTTTCGTTATACTAACGTATCGGTCGGAAACAACACGAGGGCTGTTTTGATATTGACCTCCTAATATTAAACAGCTGTCAGATGGCTAGGACGACACCGAAGCTGGTAACCCCCTTCCGAACATCCGCATCACACTAGGCGGAGGACGTTTAGTCCCTACGTATGATTTGGCCTGAAACTGGCCTGCATACATGCAGATATTCGGTGGAATTGGTTCGAACCTGGAAGCCAGGACCGTACCACTAGACTACCGTCTAAAATGTATATAATGTTTCCTTTGTTGTAATCCGAATCATAAATTGCGACATGTTCTTGCGAAGTATTTTGCGAGAGCAGAGGAAGGGGATCAATGCCACTTGCAGGCTCTGCCACCTACCTCAACACACCCTGCGGTACATTAACTGTTTAATCCAGAGGCGACATTTTTCTTCTAGCCCCTTTGAAACCGGAAAATTTGAATTGGACTCTCCCATCCTGGGTGCTCTTTTACCCCACCACCCCCTGCTATCACCTTCCCTTAAGGCGCAGGTAAATGAGCTGTGGTTGGCGAGGATAATTGGACCCCTTACCTCGCTTATCTTCTAAGTGAGCTCAGCACCTCACCTCCCCTCAAAAGAAGCCAACCGCCTAAGGCCAGTCTTCGTCGCTGTTAGGGGGAAATTTTTAGACCACCTCGCTCGGTGTGACAGGGTTAATGAGTGCATATGCTTATAAAGAGAACTGAAAGGAAGGTGCTATATTGTGTAAGAGTAAACGAGAATGTCGAGGAGAGAAAACTCTCGCTGATTTTCTAATTATGTGCTATAGTACTGTTTCGGAAAGGTAGTGTTGAGAGTTACAGTCTTTAAAAAGTTCTTTCGTATGATTAGTGAGATTTCGATACTTTTTAATGTACAAATAATTAAAATTTGTGCAAAAATGGGAGCACTGTTTTTACTTTCTCGTATACAAAGTATACAAAGAGAAAGAATTGCAATCGTCAAAAAATTGGAACTCGAGATTTTGACGAATCTCCACGTTTTAGACCTCCCCGAGTCCGAAAATCACAATTTTGGAATTATGTCTGTTTGTGAACACGATAACTCGAATGGGCGAGAAAAATGGCGATGGGGTAGCTTTACACAGATTACACACTGTGTAAAGCTACCCCATGCACTGTGTGTAAACTTCCCTTATCGCTATTTCTTGTTATAACTCAGCATATAAGCTTTATTCACAATAAATATAATCAACTAAATAGCTTAAAATGACCACAAAAAACAATCTAAGATGACAGTCCATAATAAGACATAATATTCAAATAGTACGAGATGTATTAGAAACAAGAAGTAAGGGTAAAAATTTCCCATAATGGTAAAGAATCAGAAAAGTTGTCCAAATCACGATCCACTTTCAAGACAGACTACAAACTTGCGTGAGTAATAATGGAGGTCTAGATACTTCTTCTGAAATGACATCTAGTGCCCTCACCAATGGTATGTGAAATATAAGCCTTGCGTAAACTTGCCCCAATTTCCCCTAGTTTTAAGAGCATTCTTTTTTTTTATTAATTTTTGAAATGGCCGTAATATTTTATGGCCACCCCGTAGTTCTATTAAAATATAAAGAGTAAAATATCAAATAAATAAATATGAAAGCATAAAGGTCCCAAAAATTATATTGTTTTCATTAGCGTGCAAGATGCTGCTGCAAGCGAAAAACAAAGGCAAACAGAAAATTTAAATGAGCAGAAAAATCAAAGAAATTGAATTAGAAAATCTGTACACCGCCTCGCTCGGTGTGAGAGGGTTAATGAGTGCATATGCTTATAAGGAGCACTGAAAGGAAGGTGCTATATTGTGCAAGAGTATACGAGAATGTCGGGGAGAGCAAAACCCCACTGACTTTCTAACAAGCTGCTATAGTACAGTTTCGGAAATGTAGTGTTGCGAGTTAGTCTTTAAGGCGTTCTTTCGCATGAGGATTGAGATTTCGATACTTTTTAATGTACAAATAGTTAAAATTTGTGCAAAAATGGGAGCGCTGTTTTTACTTTCTCGTATGCAAGTATACAAAGAGAAAGTATTGTAATCGTCAAAAAATTCGAACTCGATATTTTGGCGAATCTCCACGTTTTAGACTTCCCTGAGTCCGAAAGACACCATTTTGGAATTATGTTTGAACACGATAACTCGAAAACTATTAGAGCTACGGAGATGAAATTTCGAATGTGGTCTTTTTCACATAATTTGTAGGTTTCTATTAAATTTTGGACAAAATCCGTCTACGGGAAGTCTGTCTGTCTGTCCGCGGTCATGTGAACACTGTAACTCAAAACCGTGAATACCTAGATGGATAAAATTTGGTACACAGTTTTATCATCACGAATGCAGGCCCGTATGAAAGTTTGGACCAAATCCGTCGAAGGGTTGATGGTCTGTCAGACTGTATAATAGCATACTTGTAAGAATTATATCTCCTAAGCCCTTTGGCTTAGATAAGTAAAAATTGGTACGACGGTTGCTAACACTAATTATATATCTGTGCCCAAATTTCGTTTCAATCGTTTAAAAAAATGTGTTCAAATTGTATATTCAATTTTTTTTCCTTGAGTACTAGAAGCAATCTCTGCGCGTGCGCAAGCTATTCCGCGATAGTCGCGCACGCCCTCGCATTAGTGGAGCTTGCTAGAGTGTGATAGATAATTGATAAGTTTTAATACATACGTATCTCTTTGAATATGATTCCTCACCTAAATATTTTACAATCACTATAATCTACAATGAGGAACCTTCCGATAGTCTTTGCATTCTGGGTTAAAGTAGATACGAATTTTTTTTATTCACGCCGGGAGAGGGGAAACAGCACCTTTCTGAGGGAAGTATACGACAAAGTTTGGGAAGACCACTCCCGCTGTTTTTTTTTTCTGGTCAGTGTGTTGTTCAATCATCTGCCTGTCAATTAATCTGTGTTAGGAATTATATGTATTCCGTATGAAGGACAATATATATTTATAGAAATTTGAAAATAATACAAACTGAATTTTCAACTGTAGGAAACTTCCAATTATGCATTTAAGAAATTTATAAATTCTTTTATAAGAGTGTGTAATCAGTTTTATAAGAAAAATTTTTTAACCTCTATAGTAAAATTCACTATTTTTAAAGTGACAATGTAGGAACTAATACAATAGGTAATTTTCAGGCTGCCGTTCAGCCTCTAAATTGCTTGTTGTAAAAATTGTTGCGCACAGAATTCAACTGCTGATTCAAGCAATTAAGACGAGGAAAAGACAAATGAATCAGTCTGCAATTATTGAGATGCTGCGATGTCCGGGACTGGAGATTCAAGTATTTACTCAATAATATTACCATAATTTTTTTAAAAAATAATTATATATTTAGAGCTGCAGTCTGAGGCATTAGGATCAAAAAATGAAGCATGATTTAATATTTTAAAGATTCTGTTGCTACTGGCGTTCTAGTCTTTTACTGTTGGACATCCAGTTTTCCGAGTGGTTTTGATCGCCTCTTCATTTAAAAGTTTGCTGATCGTTGTTTTTTTCCAGGTTAATTGAAACTGATAATTGCATTGTAAATAATTATGGCACATGCGTTTCATCAGAATGCAGCACTCTATTCATGACTTTAATTCCCACTTTCTATTTGGTGAAAATTCTTTCATTTAAATGAAATGCATCAACATAAATTAGTTTAAATCTATTTGAAAAGCTTTAGGACAAATTCATTAATTAAAACATATCACCGAGATTTCAATCCAATAGTAATTTAAAATGGCATTCGGTAGTGGACACCGCTGCGAAACAGTTCATCTCTAATGTTTGGAAAAAATTTCAACGAAACAGCCATTTAAAAACACATTTGCTTATCCACGAAGAAATAAAACCGTACAAATTTGACATTTGTGGAAAATCGTTCACGCAAAAGACTACTTTACAGACACACGGCGTCTTCTACATGGCGGAAAAACCATTTACCTGCGAAGTTTGCGGTTAGAGATTCACATTAAAGCATTATTTATAGATGTACATGCCTATCCACACAGGAGAATATCGATTTCCAAGTGAAATCTGTGGAAAATCATTCACACGAAAGGATTGTTTTCTGAAACATGCCCTTACGCATAAGGATGACAAACCTTTTGAATGTAAACTCTGCGGAAAGAAGTTCTCGTCCAAAAGCAACTTAAACAGTCATAGAAAATCTCATAAACCTAAATAAAGGATAAAGCTAGAAGAAAATATTTACTAAACCATATATGAAGCAACATATGCCCCATTTTCGTCGATTTTATTTCGACAAGCACTTTCTTTTCAGGGCTTTAATTTATTTATACTCCTAGCATTCTTACTCTATTTATTAACATTTTAAAGAAGATTATTTTATGTCATGTTCAAATTTAGGTTCAATGTTAGAGATTTTCACATTCTGTTGGACTCAATTCTTTTGCGAATTTTTCTCGGGATTATTATTCTAAATGTTGTGTATATTTTTTTAAGAATTTCCTTTATCTTTTAATGCTGACGTATAAAAACATGTACGTAAGAATGTTACTTACACTCTTCTTTATTTTATATGCATTGTTTTAAACGTACTGTATCGAATCGGAGAAATATAGATTTTATTCTCTTAAATAAGACAGGCATTGTTATAATTAAAGAAAATATATTCCCACATAACCGTTGTTCATATACATATTGGAATAGGTGAGAATATCATTTGTTATTTATCCGTTTATTTATACATTATACTTTTAACCAATCTTTTTCTGAAATGAAATCACATCACTCCCTAATTGTAAACTTTTCAGCAACCGATAGCTGTAATCCTTATTTTATAATACTCCATCTCTCTGTAGATGCACTCAGATATATTTGATGTCAATTTCCGCTCTTTATAAACAAACCCCTCAATAGACATGAACTTATATAGAAGTATTGTCTCGATCCAGGTGGGAGTTGGCATTTAATTTTTACTTTCAAACAATAAGTTATCCCGTAAAAGGTTATTATACTGGAAATTGCGGTTTAAAGTGGGAAAATAAATGTAAAGCAACTACAGCTCTTTCGAATCATTAACTTATAATCAACACATTGTGTGCGGGATACGAATTGGATGCAAGCTCAAATAAAAAGACAAGCCATAACATGTTTTGCTCTGTTTATACCATAAAATAATAAGTAAAGTTATTCTATAGATATCTATCTACATGCCCAACTTGTACTCAAGTCAAATTATTGAATTAAAAGTTAGATTTAGGCAATTCGAGGAAAGCTTATTTTTACGTTTCCCGCTTTAAAATGTCTTAAATGAAGCCCTCTATTTAAAAAGAGAAACACGGGAATGTACATAGATTTGAAACTTTCCAGATTGGTAAATTTCATTTCGAGATTACTTTAGTATAGTACAGTGATCAGGAATGACAGGAATAGAATAGAGAATGAGATAAATATATAATAGAGACCATAATAAAAAGGAAATGACATTTTTTCATTAATGCATAATTGTATTCTTTTTGTTTCGTAGATTAGTTTTCCGTTTAAATACCTGCATTGAATCCAATTTATTTCCAGAAAAGTCACACTTCCTGCTTTTGATTGCAAAATGAAGCAAACGGGGGCTTTAAATTGAATCAGTAATTGTATTTTGGATTACTTTTGTTCTGAAGATTAAATTTAAACGTACTGTTGTGGCAGTTGATGTAAGAGAAATTCGATTAGCTTTTTCAACTTTAAAGGAGACACCCTTGAAATAAAAGTAATGCTTAAACGTATAAAATCATTTGGGAATGAATTAACGATTGATGTTTCAATTACCTTTAATTGGCAATAGAATTTAAAATATCTTCAATGATGGTTCCGAATAAAGGAAATTCAATTTTATTGTTTATTAACTTTTATTTGAACAAGTGAAATGAACATTTGCTTCATCGGATAAAGATTTCTTCCTATTTTGTAATAAATTTTGTTCATATTAGGAAAAAAGTAAAAGTGTAGAACTCAATCAAAGAAATAATGAAAAAAACTAAAATATTGTTTTAATCTCTTTAAATAAATAGTAGTTGATAATTTCCGAAATAATGAACTATTTACATGACGGAAAAAATAAGTGAAATGTTCATTTCTTTTAATAATAAAGGTCAACCATTATTGTGAAAAGTAAATGTAAAGTCGATAAAAAATATATTACAGATCAGTAATTATGCTTTTCATTGTATCCCCTGTGAACACTGCTGACAACCGAAGCTCTGTTGTTGGACAGAAGAAAGTAGTTTCTCTCTTTGCGAAAACTGGACATTTTTGTTCTCTTGTTTTGACATCTCTACGAATAACAAAGGAGATGTGTGTGTGTGAGTTGATGCTGTATAGGAAAGACCGCTACACCTAAAGCTACGATATTTGGCACAAACGTATATTTGAGAACGGAAATGTGTGACTGGGTGAAATTTTTTTCGAAACATTAATCATAATTTTATTTACTTAAAAGTTGAGGAAAATGTTTTATTTTTTTTTTTCGGCCATGACATTAAACATATTATAGCGAAAACAAATTTTTACCCCACCTTAAAAATAAAAAAAAATTCGTTACAATGATAATAATGTAATTGTAAGGTGACAGACTTTAGATCAAACATTGCCTCAAACAAAAGGAGGACACAAATAAATTGTAGCTAAAGAATATCATAAATAAAAGACATATAATTCATTGCAACAAGTAATAAAGAATACACTATAATATGATAAATGCATTGTGAAAATATTTGTAGCATAATTTATTGTGCACTTTTCGAGAAAGTACAGAACTTAGAAAAGGAGGACGGTTGGTCACTTTATTAATTGTCTTCGGATTTCGCTAATTATAACCCATTTGTAAAATTTTGATGCATAATTTGCAACTATTATTTTCATTATTGCAAATAAATTCAAATCGTTTCCAGAGTTTATGCAAATATATGACTGCGCCTCATTTAACATATTAAGTAAATTAGGAAATATATCCGTTGAAAATATGGTTGTTAATCTTTTACAGGCATGCTTTAATAGTCGTTTCTGACTTTTATTTTTTTTATTTGTTGCGGGAGGAGGTTTAATTTTGATCTCAGCCTTACAATTTACAACGAATGTATCGGCGCAAAAATTGGGCTTAAATGATGGAGAAGCTTCTCCCATTGAGAAAGAAAACATGAATCAATCGGGCTATATTTACAAGTGGGTTCTGTTTCTGTACGAGTTTAAAGTGTCTTTTTTTCTGTTCTTTCAGAAAGATTTTCAGTTTCACGTTTAAAAATGCTTTCGTTTCGCTTCATTAAAATTTCGACAGCGAAAAGTTTTATTGCTAAAACATGTTTTGTTATAATTAAAAAAGTAGATTTTCGTTTCTCTTTGCCTTATATTTTCAAACAAAATGTTCTTCCGATAGAAAAAAGTACACGATTGCTATTTTGAAAAATTAATTTTTTAAGAGTGGAAATGAATTTACTTGTTTCACGGTTTAGAAAATTTAACATTACATTTAAGAGCTCTTCTTGTAGCTAAATCAAAAAGTTAAGTTTGTTTACTGAAGTGACATTAAATTTCAATCCTTCATAACGTGTTCCCCAGTTAACGAGATGGATTTCTTAGCCAGCATGTGCTCTCCAAATTTCTTCACCAATAAACTGTCGTTTGACCCATGAGAGATAAAACAAGCATCAGACTTAATTACTCGTCCATTATTTCATGGATTCGTCTCTTAAACACGAAATCTTCGGTTTGTAAGTTGAAACTCTGCCAGGAATCCAAACCAAACAATTACAAGGAATAACTATCCAATGCGAAATAAAATTTCATCCCTTATAATTCTCAAGTATGGAAAAGGAAATACTCTCACTCCTGATCTTTGCCGTCTCCCTCTGCACTACTTGAGGTGCTTTCCGAGGCGCAGAACCTTATAATGAGAACTTATCGCCGCCGTATGCCCTGAACTGCAAGCCATGAAGGTTCCCATACGGAGAACTGAAAAGTAGTTGCTATATAGTTTAACCCTCTCACACTGAGCGAGGTGGTCACGGGAGGTCTAAAAATTTCCTCTTAACAGCGACGAAGGCCGGTCTGAGGTGGTTGGCTCTTTTTCAGGGTAGGGGAAAGGAGGTTTTGAGATCGCTTAGGAGATAAGTGAGGTAGGGTGTCCAATTATTCTCTCCAACCACAGCACATTTCCGTGGACGTTAATGGAAGGTAATAGCAGGGGTGGGGTGGTTTGGGTAAATTACCACCTAGGTTGGGAGAGTCCAATTCATGTCGTATCATTACAAATAGGCTCGGTTTTACAGGGGCTAGAAGTAAGAAGTCGCCTCGGGATTAAAGAGTTAAGTATACGAGAATGTCGAGGGGAGGAAAACTCGCTTCTTTTTTAATTATCTGCTATTGTACAGTTTCGGGAATGTATTGCTGTGAGTTCCGGTCTTCAAGTCTTTTCGCTATTTCGGATTTAATTCCCATATTGTTTTCAATTATGCGAACTGGAAGCCGTGTGTATTTCCCCCCTCAATTAAGGGTTATGTATAATAATTTCACTCCAGTGCAATTTGTCTTAGGAATTAAATTTAGTGCGTAAGAAAGACAATATGTATTTTAGGAAAAAGAATTTAATATGAACTGAACTTTCAAAAAGGCGGATAACTTCAAATCTGGCTCCTGAAAAATTCTAAATTCTTTTACAAGTGTGTGTAATCGGTTTTATAAGAAAAAATTTTTCACCTCCGTAATAACATCGAATATTTTCAACATAACAAAGTTGAATCTAATACATCAGGCAATATTTAGGCTAAAATTCATCCTGTAAATTGCTTGTTGTAAAAATTGTTACTCACAGGATGCAACGGTTGATGCAGTCAAGCTAGACGTAGAAAAGACAGATCAATCAAGCCTAAATTATAGAAATGCTAAGTAGTCCATGATTTGCGATCTTACTCGATAATATTACCGTAAATTGAAATAAAAATTCGATAGTTTGAGCTGCATGTTGAGGTGCTAGGTATAAATGTGGCGCATGTGGGGTGGTATGTGTCGAACACATCAGAAGTCGTTGCTGGATGAATAAAACAATTTGTTTAATACAAACAACAATATTAAAAACGGTATGTCATGACGCTTCAGGATGTTAGGGTAAGCCCATGGACTCCAAAACATTGGTGAAGAAAACATCAATCACCGAAGGAGCCGGGTGTAGACAACTTGGAAAGAAAAAGACAAAAGAGAAACAGTGCTCGGTGGAACGTCCTCATATACTCCGCTGGCGGTAAAATCTTAAAGTTGCCACAAGCTGGTTTACAATTATGACGAGTCAGGCACGACGAACATCAGCAGCATGGTGGTCAGAGTCAATGTCCGAAACATTCGATTCGAATCCGCTACATAAAAAATGAAGCATGAGTTAACACATGATTTCTTGTTTTAATGAATCGCTTATCATAAACGTTCGTAAACTTTACTATTTTAAATTCAGGATTCTAAGTGATTTTAATCGTGTCCTTAATTCAACGGATTTTTAATTAGTGTAAATTTCCAAGAAGTTTAGAATTTAATGTCATTTTAAAAATGTATTTAATTCATTACTCAATTTCATATTTTTCATAACTCTGTATCAAATTATTGTGTTTCTTTTCTTTATATCAGCCTTCTTTTCATTGAACTCTATAGCATTATTTTCATGTTTTAATTTCTTCCTCCCCACAATATAATTTTTCTTTAATTGTTTCTTTTCGAGGACATAACTAGATTGTCCGAATTATCATTCAAAACCAAAGCAATTAAGAAGCATACGTCGTTAATCTAGCAAACCAAAGCAAAACAAGAAAAACGAATGTTTGATTGGATCGAGTCCCAACACTCTCATTCTATTGAAACTAAAAATTGCAATGTAAATAGTTACAGCACATGCTTTGTGTCTAATTGGAAGTCAAATATTCATGACTTTATTCAAACGTTTTATTTGGTAAAAATCTTCGAGTAATCACCTTTTATGTAAATAAATTGTATCGACATCAATTAGTTTAAATCTCTTTTAAAAGCTTTAAGACAAATTTCAATCTAGAAAACCAGTTATCGTCTGTTCTACTAGTTTTTAAAACTTAATTCACTGAATCATAAGACATATTTAAAAAAAATAATAGTTAAACTAAGGAAAGCGCCAGAATTTCACACAGGAAGCAAATTAAGCCATTAAAAATTAAGCATTAATGCAGAAAATCGAAAGAAGAATTTTGATTAACTTCTAATATCTATTACTTGGTTAGGCGCGCGTGTACACCACTACCCCATGTGTCTTTGCAATATTTTATTTCGGTTGCACTTTCGATTGGCACTTGAATGAGAAGTGCGATATTGTTCCTTAGCATTTCATGGACACGTGCTGAAAATTTGACCCCAAAATAGCAAATAGAATTTAAAATACTCCTTAAAAACTAATGGGGTAAGCCTGTATCCCATGCATCTTAATTATGGGAATGGGCTGTATCGGGAAATAATTCGGTATTCAGAATCAAGGTAAGATGATCTTATCCTCATGCACTCAAAACTTCTGCACCATAATAATGGTGAACTTTGATGGATATAAATAAAAATCCAGATTTCCCATGGTTTGGGTTCTCGCATAACATACTCTTCGGTTAGGAAGCGGAAATGCAGAAAAAAAAGTTGCAAGCAACCTATTAAGAAGTATATTTATTTTAATCTAATGTGAAAGAAGCTATTTTCCTTTCCAACCAAAATTCTTATTCAAAACCCTGATAGTTAAATATTTATAATTCTTACATAAGTCAAGATGGCCATTGAAAGAGACCCCTAAAGATCAGCAGTAGGCAAGAACCAGAGCATGTTATAATGTTGTGATTAAAATTTCTTATTTTTGTTTGGTTTGGAAACCTTGAAACAAGACAAGTCAAGTAGCTAAGGTGCTACTATCGGCATCGGAACAACAGACAAAATTTCGAAGTACATCCGAACGATCAAAATGAATCTTAGGCAACAAAGACACCATATACTGTTCACAGTTAACGAAATAGTTTTCTACCTATTACACATGTGAATGCCTGTAACCTCAAAGGTTAGTAATTATTACTCTTACGTTACAAATAAACTATGTTATTTATTCATTCAGAGTTTTAAAAGATAAGACAAAACAAACGGCAATAAATTATTCTACAGAAAAAATTAATCTTTGCAATATTGGTAAGGACTTAACAGTAAGTTTTATCTTTAGAAATCAGTCACTTTGATTTGTCCAACCAATATACCGCGTCACTGTTAATGCATATAAGTTAATGTGGTAAGCTAATATAGATGTAGATATAAAGATCAGATTCGAAGTAAAATCTCTATCACCGCAATATTCAGAAATCAAAGTTAAAGATTGTGTAAAGAAGTGAAGTGAAGTGTATTAAAGAAAAATTTAAGAAGACCTTGCTGCATTAGATACTTTTTTATTTTTGTAAAGCTAGAATCGAGTTGTATGAAAGTCGTAACAAAAGAAGGCCTGTGTTGATGTGTTTGGATTGTTTAAAGACTTACGACTCTTTAATAGAACATAACTGCTTGAATGGCTGGTGGATACCGGGAGTTGCGAGTGGAAGCACTACAGTTGAAGCGGTGGCAGAAGATCTGGATAGTATGAAGCAAGAATCTACTCATGGACTCTGTGGTCAAATTAATGAAACGGCATCTGTTGGTACCGAATTAGTTAATATAAATCCAGCGTTTTCTAATGAAAATTATTTATATAATCAAGTGACTTATGCAGAAGATCAACCGACTTATTCAAGTCAAGAATACACCACAGAAGGATCAAGTAATCACTTTATGATGATGAATTCGGAGCAGGGTGACATAGGAGAATGGGGCTTCGGTGATCTGAACAATCAAGCACGAAGAATCGAACTGGGTGGAAATGACTGCGACATGGAGATGAGACTAAGTTCTCCGAACAGCGAAATCTCATCGAAAATCGGTCGGCTGACTAGTATGGTATATCAATTGGGACTCGATGAAGACAATCTGAATATGCCTTCGATCCCGGACTCTTCCAATAATAGGCTTGACTTTGTCCCGGTGGATGGAACAATAAATGACATGTCAATGTATAAAGTTCCAATGCTGGATGTATTTGAAGATGCCCAAACTGAACCAAAAATTCAAAACGATCCGTTGAAATTAATGAACAAACTGGTCGAAAGAGGTCATACATACGAAATCTGTAGTGAAAGTAATGACGCTCCTGTTATAAACGAAGAGCGGGGTCTAATAAACCATGAATTAGTCATGGGAAATAAACACGATAGTGAAAAAGCAGAAGACAAAATTCGATCATCTGAGAAATATCGCCAGTTCTCAAAATATGGACAAATTAACGAAAGAATTTTGACAAAAGATGACTTAGACAGCATGACAAATAATTTCGCCGTTACGGAAGGAGCACAAAATAAGGATTTAATGCTCAGTAATATTCCTACATATGTGTCTCCTGAAGATACTTTTTCAATAAATAATCAAGTAAAAATTAACAGAACAAATGCTGAAATGATGTGGCTTAAATGTACTAATGCGTCCACAGAAGTTAAAATAGGATTTAATGACATGAATTTTAGGGGAGGTACAGAAGAATCTGCAACGATAGTGAATTCTTTTACGGAAAAATCCGTCTCCTTTGAGGATTGCCCTGTGGATACTGCTCATGCACTTGCCGGTCCTTCCTTCTCGCAGTTCAATGAGCACTACACTTCTGTGTGTTTTAAAGAATTTCAACCCAATGGTAATGTTAAACTGCATTCTATGCAACGGAACAGCCATTTAAAAAAGGATAAAATTATCCATAAAGGAATAAAAGAGTATAAACGTGACGTTTGTGAAAAATCATTCAGACAAAAGAGTGATTTGCAGAGACATGCTCTCATTCATACTGGCGAAAAAC
>BGPR01019036.1:0-29917 GCA_013235015.1 Araneus ventricosus | reverse complement strand
TTGGAATTTCACAATAACATTTCAGAAAAGTCCCAAAATTAAATTTTCCGAGCGTATCTATTCAAAAGGTAAATTACCTTGATATTTCCTCAGTTGATGATCCAGTTAAATGAAGTATGCTCAGAAACAGTAGCTAAACTATTAGAAGTTAGCATCTTGAAGTTTTTTGAAGATGACGGTTAAACCTAATCCAATAGAGTTCTATTAGTAATCTATTGCAGAATATTATAAATGTCCTTAATTTATGATGTACTTGACAAAATTGGTCGAAGTTCCTACGGCAGCGAAGAATAACAATTTCTCTTTACTGAAATATAAGATACTAAACCAAGGAACGAAGTTTAATACAATATTTAGACTATGAATACAGAGCATCAAAAGTTGTTTTCTGAAAGGGTAAAATACAGTCCTCGGAAACTACTACTTGACAAACATTTCCATTTCTCTGTTTTACTTTGTTGAATAAATTTGCATTTCTGCAATAATCATCTCCACATAATTTTGTCAGCAGCCTTTTGAAATTTAGAAATTAACACTTAAAAATTAACTTACAGAGATAAGTTTTGCATATAAAAGTCTGCAATTTTGTACAGTCAAAGATAAATGTAAGAGAAAATTTATTGATTGGCATTTTTACACTATGGGGCAGTATAAAAACTTAATTTTTTTAACATGTTATTCCCAATCCCCACAAAAGCCAGTGCTTTCTCATAAATTCCCACGTTAATTGATGTAACTTTGTAATAGCAAATATATGTCTAGGAGCAATATTTAAGAAAATAAACGCTTGCTCCACTTTTTTAAGACACCCTATACATAATATGCCTGTCTCTACTAATAATAAAGAAGAATGTGCGTGTCTCTGTGTGTTGGGGATCTACTGGGTAGACCGATGGACCTAGAGCTACGAAATTTCTCACATACTTTGGAGGGTGGGAATGTGCATCTCGGAACTCTTTTTTTAGAAATTTTAATTAATTAAGGATTACTCAAAATGTCAGAGTTTTTCCTTAATAACTCCCGAGCCGATTGCAGCGAAAACAACATTTTTAAACCATCATAAAGTGCAAAAAATAAACTTTTTAATGATATAAACAAAGTCGCCGTACAAATTTTCTATAATTTTAATAAATTTTTAAAATATTTTTGGCATAATTTACAACAAAACTTTTCATTCTTGCAAAGCAATTCAAACACTTTTCATTGTTTGCACAAATATTCAATTACGCGTTTCAATTTCTATATTACTAAATTTCTTAAGATTTTAGTTGTTACTTATTGTAAATTTTTGTATTCTATTATTGAATGCAATGTTTCATATTTTATAGAATGTGATTGTGGTCCGCACGGAACGTGTAGTCTAGAATCCGGGATAAAGATATGTACTTGCGATTCGAATTACGCAGAAAAGAACGGAAAATGCGAATGTAAGTAAAATATCGTATTTCTCAAGTTACTAATGCTAAAAAAAACAATAGATTTCCATCTTTTTCTTCTTATTATTGAATCTCATGTTATATCAAGATTGCCAGCGATATTGAGATGCTGAAGCGTGAATTTCTTTCATTCTAGTCTAATAAAAAACATATAGTGTTGATTGATTTGTGTTCATCAATAACTTAGAAGATATGTTCATGGGACTTAATTGCAATTGCCTGCAGTATTATTTTGTAATTTATCGTATTACATAAATTACCGCCGTATTACGTACCTGCTAGAGTATAACTCTGGGAACACCTCACCCAAGAGTATCCGATAGTATCTCCCGTCAAATATTGTTGGCAGTAAGAATGGGCCAGGCAAACAATTTCCCTCAATACCAGCCAATAAAATAATGATGAAATATCATTGCGCACAAAGTTGCCTTGCCGCTCTTTGGTTTTCTAACGTCCACAGTTGGCAGTTAGGCACAAGAATAATTTCTTGTAGAAAACCCCAGGCTGTAAAATCAGTCTTGCGACGTTATGTAGCTCCACTGTCACAGAGACCCCAACAACCTCCCACATTGCGTTTTCACCCCACGTCTAGATGTTATTACATTTTTTATATTCCTAACACCCTTGTAAATTACTGAACAATTATTCTGAATCACTCTGCATACACATTACTCTATCTCTTCGACTCTAATACAATCTCCCAACAATTCTCTCTGCACCATTGGGAAGTAAACACATCGGTTAGCTGACCCTCCCTCCTGTACCGAAAGAAATATATCTCTTTGGTTTAAGAAACTCTCTGTTAGTTCTTCTTTATTCGCTTTTATTATTTGGAAACACTTAACATATAGTTTCCGCACACTATTCCAAGCAAATACATACCCACAATAACACTTTACACATATGTTCTTCGAAATATTCACTTATGGTGTCTCAAAGTGCAAATGGTTTTACATCAAAAATTCTATTTGGTTGAAATCAACTAGTCGATACACTTTCATAACGCCAAAAAATACCAAGTCGACAATACAAAGAAGCAAGATGTCTGTTAATACAATGAAGTGGTGATACTTAAAAATTAACTGCTCATAGTTTAAGCGAATTCATTGATGGACTTTTTTTTATTTTAGATGGTTCAGAAGTTTATTCTAATTTCCTTATCGTATACCTTAGAAGCCATCTTACTTTATGGCATTGGCGTTTTGGCATCCATTGGTGATATGAAGCAATACCAACTACTGGAATTCAAATAAATGTCATTTTTAATAGACAACCCTTCGCACGAACTTCACGATCTTTATTAGTTGAGTTAAAGAAAGTAAACACATTTAAACATTTACTTAAACACTCTATGAATATCTTGTTAGCTTGTTACAGCCGGATTTCGAACTTTTCTTATCTGACTAGGTCCACATTGCAACAAGTACTTAGTGCTCTAAATTTTGTATAAAGTGTTAGGAAATTCAGTTTTCTATTAGTATCAAAAAGCACTTCTTATTTGTATGCCATTAATTTTCTTAAATAACTCCATTTGTACGACTCCATTTTCAGACTGTTCCTGCGGTGAAAACTCAAAGTCCTGCCGCTATAACGTCCTAGGTGAAAAAGAATGCAATTGTTCTTCTGCATATGCTCAAAATCGTGGAAACTGCGAAGGTTTTGTGCATCTTTTTAAATATCTTTTCTATTACCTAATTCATTGACTTTATTGAAATTCCTATTTGTATTTTGGTAATTCTTGAGACAATTTTGTTGATAAATATGTTTTACATTGTTAAATAAGTACTAAAAATGTTAAATTATTAATTTGTCATTGAGAGAACGATATTCGATTGCTTCTTTCTCCATAAACTCCAACTGTTTTTAATTTCAGATTGCAACTGCGGGCCGTATGGATCGTGCAGTTTTGAATACGATAGAAAGCGATGTAATTGCGAATCATTTGCTGTCAAAATGAATGAAGTGTGTGTTGGTATGTGAATAAGTATTTTTCTTTAAGAAATTTCGAACATTGAGGTAAAAAATTATTCTGATTTTTCTACCTGTTACCTCAGAAAATTTATGACAAAAGTTTATTAATTTCACATGTTTTTTCTTTATTAGTTCTGAAATCTACTCCACCGGAGGGCTCAACCTCTACTAGGACTACAGCTCTTCCTTCTACAACGCAGCGTAAGGTTTAGAATATTTAAATTCCATATACTTAGAAATTTTTAAATAGACATTTACGAAAATATGTGCAATATATTAACTAAAATATAAGTTATACTTTCGTATCACGTTATTCTACATTTTATTTGCTTTTTCGCTTCAAGCCGTTCACAAAACTTCGCTCTCCTCTAGAATGTGAAAATCATTAATTAGTTTCAATTTGTGTACCATTTATATTCACCGTCATTTTTATGGGTGATAATAAATCATTGACTAACTCCTCTTTGCGTGGTTTGTTACCTTTATCATCATTTTTATACATGACTTTGACCCTTGAACACACATCGATTCGTTTCGACCGATTTATAACCGGTCGGCAACATTCCTTTAGTAGTGTATAGAGAACAGTTGGAGCTTGCACACGTACAGACGCCTGCAAAACACCGATCGGCTGTTGGGAATTGCCAATGCATGCGTTTCGCCGACATTAGCAGCAGCGGGGGAGGGGGGCAGTGACACATGTAAACCAAATGGCGCTTGCACACACATCGCTTTCTTTCGTCCGATTTCTTGCAGGTGTTTCCACTGGCATATGTAATTCTTCTGCCGCTTGCACACGCACCGATTTCAGCCAATCGATTTCGCTCTCCTGGCGAAATAATAAAATTATTAACATTTTGAAAAGAATATTAAACAATATTTTTAGGGATAATTTTTTTCTTCAGTGATATTTTCAAAATAAGGATGTGAAAATTACTTATACAGAAAGAAATTTTTAAGGGATAGTTAAAAATAATGATTGTGAGTGTCGGATTAAGCTTGTTAAAAGACGAAACGCTGGAACATTTAGGGGTCTCTGAATATATATATATATGCTTTTTTTATACATTTGAACATTCCATACATTTGTACATTTTGTACTTGCTATATTCTTTATCTTAAATTAGCTTAATGAATCTTTGTTGAATAATTGCAATGCTTTAAACTTAGTGATAGTTAATTTAACATAAATTTCTAATGAATTTTCATTTAACATATTTCGCTTTTAAATAAGAATAATTCTCAAAAAACTTCAGTCTCCGATGGCCTTAGAAATAAATACAAATTTCTGTTTTCACATTGGTTTCTCCTTTACTTTTGATATATTAACGTATTTAATGGAAAATGAAATTTTTTCGAATGTTGAAGTAATGGCTTTCCCCAGTGTTAGATTATTATCACAAGAAATTTTAACGCGGACCCATTTTCTAACGAAAATCAAAAACATTTTTTCATTCATTTCATTTCACTTTTATTTCTTAATGTAATCCCAAAACTTATTTTATTTTACTAGAACGATAGTTAGAAATGAAATTAGAATCCTTTTAGTTAAACTTAATAGTTGAAAATGGAAAAATAAACAAGTATTTGTTTTGACAACGCGATTTTTGTACAAGAATGTAAAAAAGGGCACCATAAGGAAGCGTTTTTCATTGTTTTAACTTAATATTTATTTCTTTTTAGTTGCAATTTATAGTTAGTTTAGTTTGAATTAGCCGCGTTCGGCGACCAGCTTGTTCGCCGGGAATATGATTTCAATTGAATCTTGTAAAATTTTATATTCATGTCTGCTTTAACAACCTAATTTTAAACTTTAGATTGTGGTAGATATTTAACTCATGTTCTTTTAGTGGCCTTGCACCTATTTTGATCATTGTTTACAGAAATGTACCTAATGGAGTCAAATAACTGAACATACCATGTGACATCTAATAAAAATCTCTTTTTAGTTTGCTAAACCGATAATCGGAAATGAAAATAGAAACATATTAATAAAACTTAATAGCTGAAAATGGAAATCTAAACGAGTATTTTAATTCAACAATGAGCAAAAGTACAACAAGGAAGCATTTCTCATTGTTTTCACTTAATATTTATTTCTGTTCAGTTGCAATTTAGATTTAGTTAAGTTTTAATTTAAAATATTCTCATTGTGAAGTTCTTGAATTTTCATGTCATTATTCAAAATTTCGGTAAAAAAGTTGAAGAACTTGTTCTCTTCTTTTTGAAGTTTTTTCAAAAAAGTATTGAATATTCCTGTTTGATCCCTTTTCTTGTTGATTGGATGAATCCAGTAATTACGCTTAATCCTACGATGCCGGTGCAGAAACCACATAGCAGCAACATATTTTGGATTCATTTTAACTTCAATAAAAACGACTGTATTCGAGAATGACCTGATTCACCTCTGGTATGAAATTGACCGACACGAATCTCGGTGTGTGGAAGGAAAGTATCGTTTGCAAAAAGCCGACCATTTTCAAAATCGGTCGACACGAACCGGTGTGTGTGCAAGGAACGCATCGTCTGCAAAAGTAGACAGTTTTCAAGCCGACCGGCAAAAATTAGTGCGTTTGCAAGTAGCCATAGGTACCTGAATGATGCATCACGGATTTTATTAGACGCAGTCGTTTTTACTTTCTTTTTTTTCGAAATATAAAATTATTGAAAGACAGTGCGAATTCTATAACATAACAGAACGCTGTCTCTAACCCCCGTACCTGTGATCAGACCGGTCACTCAACGGTTTGATTTACCAAACACGGGAATTTTATTTATGAAAAAAAAGAAGAACAAAGCAAACAAAAAGAAAGAAATATTTAAATTATGTTACAGCACAGGCATTTTCACTTTTACACTATTAGTTCGTAATAGTCTTCTTTTCTTTAGACGTTGAGGTATTCTATAACAAAAGAAATTTTTTATTCCATTTTCTTTGTTGTCATTCTAATGCATCGTGATGGGAAAACATTAAAAGGATGTTTTTTCATCGCCCATTGGTCACGTGAGTTCGAACACGTATGAAAACGCGCGAAAGTCTCAGACGTCTGGGTACTGACATGCCTGAGTATGACACCATCACTCAACATACCAGGGCGTTTGCGTCGGATGGATTCACGAAGGCCCAGTGACGATTTTCTTTTTCAGAAATTGCACTTATCTGGAACAAGTTTGTCTTCTGACAGTGATCAGAAAACAGCTGCCGTGTCAAAAATAGTCAAAAATGTCAAAAAAGTTTTCTTAACCGTTTTTTAAAATTTTATTTTTATTATTTTCTAGTATTTAGTATTTAATATATTTAATTGTTATAATAAGTAAAGTATCCTATCATCATTTTTTTCACAAATTCGCTTCCATTTGGCTCTTTCCGTATCGAATCAACATTAATTGAAATTAAGCAATTAATTAGTATCGAAAATCTAAAAACTTTAAAATTTAATATTGCCATCAGAAAAATGCACTGTGAAAAAGGGTAAAACATCAGGAAGTGGGAAAAAAATTGTTTAAAAAATTAATTTGTTACAATCATAAAAAATGGAATTGAATGAAAGGTATGAAAATACTGTTGTCTGCGAAGGTGAAAGGCTTTCTCCTACAGTTTCCTTCAGGAGTGAATTGCTTTTATTCTGTCTACTTAGCTCTCTAGTGTTTATGGTTGGTAAATGTCTTCTTCCCTAACGATGACTGAAGAAAGACAAACACAATGAGTCAGAAAGATTTTGTTACATATGCTTTTATCTGGGCAAGAGGAGTGCTGCTTTTCTTTATAACGAGACACAGTAGGAAGTCGGTCTTATGTCTCACACACGACGCTAGAGCCTTATCCTGAAATTTAAACCAGGCCCTCTAATTGGAGAGGCTTAGTGAGGATAAATGGCATATGATTCATTTGAACCCTATTCATTGTCGGTGGTTAGCAAGGGTAAATGATACATTGCATTAACATGATAATGCTTATAGGTGACAGGAATATATCTGTAAAGTGTGTGACGAGACATGCATGATGTAAAATTATTCAAAGCGCTCTACTGGGTAGAATTTTGGACATAGAACTACCACTACTTCTTGTTAAACACTTACTTCGTTGGAAGTAGATGGTGGGTTAGAAAGGGTCTGTCAATAATTCAATTAAACTTTTAACTAAAAACTAATCGATATATTAAAGTTCTTCCCCCATAATTTCAGAGCATATTATCGCAATAAAACCATTCTTAAAATACTTTAAATTTCCAAAAATAAATTAGCTGTCCAGTAACATCAATTTTATTTCAGTTCAATTTTTTTCTTTAAATTTTTAAATATAATTTACAACGATACTTTTCATTCTTTTAATTACTGAATTTAAAAATATGTGTTACGATGGCAATAACAAGTCAAGCGCTTTGTCAGTCATCGGTGTCTGACACTGAAATTTCCGTCTAACCGAACATAAAATCTAATTCGATGACACTTTCTTTACTATGGTTAAGAGATAGCAGACAAGGGGTCATATAATTAGATAGATGGTTCGAATCTCAGACATGAGTCGTAGCGCTTAATGTGTTGAATACATTTTCTGTGTGATCCTTATCGGTGCTATGCTTAAGAGTAAATTTAAAAAATTAACATGAATACAGACGAATCAAGCCTACAACATTATCATGTGCTCCGATAATTCGATCTAGAGGTTCGATTATCCTTTAAAACATTTATTTTATTTTACAAAGTGATGTTCTAACGTTTTGTATCTTTGGCGTCCCTCAGCACTGTTTCCCAGGCCAGTGCGGGCTAGTAGATGAGGGCATTTGCTTTGGGAACAATCTCACGGCAAATGGAAAACGTGTAGCATTTCTTTACAAAATATATCTTTTCCTTTAGACTTTGAAAGGAATTTATGTGAGATCGATTATGTCAAAGCAGGTACTTTTCACTAATTTCTCAAGTAGAGGATTTATTTGTCTTGTATTTATTTAAAATTTAACTTCTCCTATGTTGAAGTTATTTATTCTATGTAAAATTTTAACTTCTGAATAATACTTCGCAAATATTGCAGTTATAGAATTTTGTAACATTAAATATTTTTTTAATTTGCTTCCTTAAGAAATTACAATCTTTTTTTACATACAAAATGAAACATATGTCATTGTAGATCGTTCGCAGTTGAAATGAATGGAGTTTACTGCAGAAATTCTTTGCTTCAAAACAAAACTATTAAAGCCTTTCTATCGCATATTTTTTTTAGAAATTCAACAAAAAACTAATAGCATTTTGAATTTTTCCCCGGTTTAGATAAAGGAACTTCTTCTTCAGAGGGAATAACTGATTCAACCACTACGTCTACAGTTGGGCCTTCAACAGTACAGGATATAGTACTAAGTATTTGCTTCTTTTTTGCCCCGAAATCTTTTAGATATAAATTCATGTAAATAAAGGATTTGAATTATCATTCATGATTGAAAACTATTTCTTGTGGCTGTCTGTATATGTAGATATATACAGAAATCCATAAATAATATATTTGCAGATATTTTAAATGATTAAATTTTTATTGGTATGTTTATTTCATTTTTAAATTCTAGATCTAGAGAACACCATCAAAGAAAGAATGGAAACATACCAAATAGTGTACCTATACATACATATTATACACGTCACATGCCTTGCATGCATGCATGAAGACTCCGCACTTGCCGAAACACTTTCGAAGGAAAAACGCTAGATTTATTGCCATAATGGCTACCAATATTATAATAGCCATGTGCTCTCATCCGAGATTGATTTCAGAGGCTTCGTGGAAGTCTTGGAAATTTCATGTTCTGTATCGTAATTTGACATCCGTACTAAAAAACGCTAATGTAAAAGAGTAGAGTGTCTATTCTTTCAGATACAATTAGACTCTACATATACTGATAAGTTAATTAAAATACTTGAAATATAAATAACAAGTCATATGATCATCCTCTTAACTACTTTAAGAAAGAAGCGAAGAGATTTGATATTTCTTACCCAGAGAATAGCACTCCAAAATACTTCTGCATATGTGGCATTTCTTCAGACAGTAACTCTTAACAAATTGGTTGCTTGCGTAGCATTATTACATTTTTTCTATATTTCTTAATGTTTCACTTTGGTATTCCTTTGATAATTCAAAATTGAGGGGGAAAGTCTTGAAACATGTTTTCACTCTGTTTTCCATACCGAGTTTCCGGCAATTAACTTTGCCCAAGTTGGGCCTTGGAACAAGGAGATAAAATAAAAATTTTCACTGACAGTCTCTCATAAATCGAGTCGTTAAAAAGTTTTAACATCAGATCTAATGTCGTGTTAAACATTAAAGAGTCCATTAATAATGCAAGAGGGCAAGTCTGTTTACCCTGGGTCAAGGTCCAGACAATGAATTTGTTGTCGACTTTGCAAAAACTGATACATTTGCTGGGCAAAAAATTAATGTCCCTGCACCATACTCTTTCCAAAAATATAAAATTCAAGAATTTATATAAAGCATCTGTCAAATTATTAGATGCATTCTGAAACAGGAACACGAATAAAGGGTTTTATTGTGTATGTTGACCTTAACTTAATTTTTATTAACAAACTAGATGATATCCCCGGCGTTGCTCGGAATAAAAATATTTTCAACTCCAAGTACTTATAACACTTTCAATTTAATAAAAGCGTTTTGCCCCGAAGGGTCTTTCGTTGATTTTCGTTAATCATCTGACCCTTTGGACCAGCAGTGAAACACCATTTTCTTTTTCTGTCCTTAGTTGGAAACACTTGCCAAGAATCTCGTAGTCCTTCGTACTCCATTTTCCCCTCCCCAGCATTGCTACGGAAACAGCACAAACTCTTTCATATCTCGTATTTTGACGTAAACATACGTCTCTTCATAGTGGCCTAATGGTGTGTCGGGAAAGGAAAAAATTAACTCTTTTTGCGATATTTTATAGCTCCGCAGCCAAATAATATAGAGAGTTTTAGTTTCATTTAACAGAGAAAGGTTGACATTGAAGATTGCAAAAATAATTTTAGAATTTGGAATTACTGCTTAGTCACAGTCGATGTTCAAAGTTGGTAAAAATCACTAAAAATTTTGATGACGTTACAGCGACCGATGCTCGCGCATACAGACTATCCAATAACATTTGGCAAATTATTCATCGATCTTACGTTCATGCGAAATATTACTCAAGAATTGTTGAATTACGTCGAATTTCGTGGTAAAGTTAAACGATAATAACTCGGCAACCAAATAACATAGAGAGTTTATTTTAGATTCATGCAACAGAGAAAGGGAGACCTTGAAGATTGCAAAATTAATTTTAGAATTTGTAATTATGATTTACTCACAGTCGAGTTGCAAAGTTGGTGAAAATCGCGAAGAATTTTGATGACGTCACAGCGACCGACGCGCGCGCACGCATCGGTTGTGAGCGGTATATTAACTGGATTTTAACAGATCAGTAATTAATTCATTTCAGCTCAATTCATTCAGATTAATTCATTTAACAGAGAAAGGTCATAGAGCATAGTTCATAGGTCATAGTCACATATAGCTACTTTAGTCACATAGAACAATTTTAGACACAGAAAGTCACAATTGATTAAGGTAAGAAAGTCTACGCCCCTCAATCCCAGCGGCCGTTTCGCAGAGACAGCCTCCCGTCTATTTTTTTTGCCATTATCCGAACAACAATTCTCTTATCTTTAGTGTTTTTGTCACTGACCGGAAAAACCCTCATGTTGTTCTTTTTCGCCTTAGGCCCTCTCTCTCCGGTAGGAAGTGGGATCAACAATCTTGAGGGATTTTACAAACTTATTATAATCATTATGAAATTTGTAAAATTAAATAAAGCACCGCGGAAAGAGAGTAATTAACATCATTGTGTTGTGGGCAAACATATTGAAAGAGGTATATGCTACGAAATAAAAGCTAAATAAAATTTCTGCCTTTCTGTTAACATTCAAAGAAAGCAATATCTTTATCATAACTTTCACAATGGTAAAAATACCGGAATGAAGGATTTGATAAAACGATCGATGGTTTGAATTTTATTACAATAATGTGTAAGAAATAAATTTGAAATGTTTATTAAATTAAGGAAAAGAACGAATGAAATTTAAATTGAAATCATTAAAAAGATAATTTTCTGCTCTTTAAGATAGTATGTAAATAATCTACGTGCAATATTTTTTTCTGAAATTATTGACGAAGCACTGAGATGAAACGCCGAAAATTGGCTTAATTTTCGTTATTTATTTAAATATCTTAGGAAGTAATTATTTCGAAAGTTTGAAAAAGTAGAATTAATATAGGAACGGACCCCAGAATGGCATGTGGAAATTTCATGTCAAGACTATTCACCGTTTAGGAGGAGTTCTTGCCACAGATAGACCGTTAGAACATCTTTTTTTCCCTCCCTTTTTCTTCTTCCTACGATAGGAACTGGGCTAAGTAGCCTTGAAGGCTTAGCACACACTCATTAAGATCACTTAAAAATTTGTGAAAATTAAACAAAACATCGAGAGAATAATTCACTAACGTCATTGAATCACTGTGTAACCGTATTAAAAGCTGTAAATGCTACGACCACAGGAAACCGCAAGTGAAAAGTCTCCTTTGTTGTTTATGGTCAAAGAAAACAATTTTCTTCTATTAAGTTTAACACTGGCAAAAGCCCGCGCGCGAAAAAGTAATTTGGATTGAATTTATTTCTATAAGAATAAAAAATATTGTTAGAATTTGCGTTAAAAATATATTTTTAAACCTTAATAACAATCAGAGGAAACACTTCATTGCAAAGAAATTACTATCATTAAAAGGATAAGTTTCTGCTCTTTAAAATGGCATAAAAATAATTGTTGTCTAATAAATAGTTCAGAAGTTATTGGCAAAAAACGTCTAAGCATTAGGCTTAACAGCGGCTAATTTTCGTTAGTTAATTAAATATCTTACGAACTCCTTAACTCTGTTGACCTAGAAATGTGCTCTAGATTGTCGTGTGCAAATTTCATGCCGCTACGGTACACCGTTTAGGAGGAGTTCTTGTGACCAACAGACGGACAGACAGACAGACCGACAGATACATGTGTTTTCTGCTTTATATTATAGATATGTATTATATTTTTAACAGGTCATGTCCCATTTGTTTCACATTTATATTTCTTCAAATTAGCCAGCACAACAAATTACAAATGCGGCTCAAAAGGTGTTGTACACCACTATGTTTTTAACTGTGCTTTCACAAAAATGATTCCATTTAGACGTACTGACGCAAACAAAACCGCATGGTTTAAAATTTTACTTAATAATAAATTTAGAGTTGTGAAACGGAAAGAGATTTTTAGGATTTCCAGTTGCCTTTGCAGTGTATATAATTTCAAAAATATATAATTGCTTCTTTAACACATGTATGTTTTTTTAAATTTATTCTTGGAATATAAAATTTTAAATGTTTTCTATTGAATTTTCACACATGCTGTGATGTTTTTAATATCCTAGCATGTTGTTTAAATTTTTATTTGTCTTTTGCTTCCTGTTTTACTTTTTGATTTTGTTCCATGAACTTTTTTGCCACTTCCTTTTTCTTCTGTTTGTTTGTTCAGAACTTTTGCTTTTGTTACTGCTTTTTCGCATGCACTGGAATTCAGTTTTGATGTGACGTTTTGTAATTTAATGTGATGTTTTTCTGCTTTGATGTTGTTTTGTACTCCCTGCCGTCCGGGTCAATGCCATACACCCTCTGGGTAGGCTGTGGGCACATAAATGAATAAATAATTTTTTCTTGTAGTTTAAAAAATAAAGGAGATAATGCCCAAGAATATACGAGGAATCTGAGATTGCAATCCACTTATGCTGACTATAATAGGAAAGGGGATTGTGCACTAGGGTGGGACAAATTAAATCTTAATTCTTTTTTTATTTATTTTCGCCCGTCCTAGAATATACCACGTTAAATAGAATACAGATATAATAAAATAGGGTATAGATTTAATATAATAGATATAATAGGGAATAGAATACGCCATGGAAAATTTGCGCATTATTGAGAAATAAAACGAGGAAAAATATTAAAAAAATACTTTATATCTTCCGCTCCAACATAGGCCTAGACAATCGTAAAAAGTGGGGAAAAACGATTATTTTTCATTAATTAAGGACAAGTCAATCGACTATTTTTCATTTCTCTTATTCTCTTTATTACAGAATTAGCTGTTAAACACTCAACTTGTTAAAAGTAAAAAAGCCTTTTTTTAATTATAAACGGTCAATAACTACCGGTCACACATTCCCTCCTAATCTGACAAAAAAGGTTGGAAATTACATCAATATGCAATAATTAGAAATAAATCACCACCATGATCTTCACATTTCATCTTGTCGATGAAATGCAATAGATCGTTGCTTATGGATAGAAAAAGATTTTTTATGTCTGAAAAATATCCACTTTATTTATTTCCTTTGTCTATGACATGAGCTCCCAAACTTTTTCTCTCGCGTACCCCTTGATTAGTCTTTTTGTTTTCGCACACCCCCTACATTCCAACCATCCGTCTATACAAAGAAGGTTTTATCAATATCGCTGAGAGCTTAGGCAAACTTAAGAGTCAAATGACTGGAATTTATAACATTTGCATTTAATTTTTGATTTTACATTTTATTCCATTTTTATAATAGTATTTGTTCAACGCCAAAACAACTGAAATCAGTATTGTAATAATTTCGCAGTATCTTATAAGGATAGTTAAAAATTACACTTCCTTTCGCTTTTTTTACTTACATTGAGGGTAGGTTTAGGACTTGCACAACTTTCATTTTTACTTTTACACGAACTTGGGGTAAAAAATTCTGTAACATCTTTAATACCTTATGTATTCGTATGTCATTACGGATTTTGAGTTCCCTAGGGGTACGCGTACCAGAGGTGGGAACCTCTGCTATATGATAACTCATTGAAGAAACGAAGCTCAAATAGTTAGAAGAATATTCGCTAGTTTAGAATGTACGTTAAGAATACAGAAACCAATAAAAATTAACAGACTTTTCAGAAAAAAACTTCAGTCTTTAAAACATCTTCATGTTTATGAAAGTTTTGCATGGTATTTTACTCTTTCTACTGACAAGATGATATTTGAAAGTCTGATTTATGGGTAAACAAGGGAATTACGAATCTAACACCAAAGCTAACCAACAAACACTAAGTAAGGATCTCAATATTTCAGTTGAAATAAAATTAGCAAAATATTGAATAATTGAAAAGTTGGCTGTACGCAATTCAATCTATTGCCATATCTTAAGTGGTTGAAAACAGCAAAGGAATTAGTCTTATCTTCCTTTAGTGAAAAAAAAACATATTTTTAAGCCTCTCATATCAAAGTTGTTAAATATTAAAATCAAGAACTATTTCACAAAGCCCAATGGACGCGTTTAAAGCAACTGAAATAACTCATTAGCTTTCTGAAAATTTGCTTAAAGCTATTGACCCTATGAAAGAATACAATTAACATTTTTGCTCATGCTGAAAATATATGCTGCTCGTGCCACTAGATGACAGAAAACTGGGTTTCATCTTAGACCTGAGATCTTTATCTGAGAACTTAAACAAATTGTAAAGTTGACTCAATCAGTCGCAAAGAGGGGAAAATCAGAAGATTCACGCAACTAAAACTGAATTTTTAAGCTACAGAACATACAGAATTTATTCAAATGTATGCTTGTGGTTTAATTATTTTTCCACAATTACAAGACACTAGTGTTGATGAAATTAATTCATTTTTTCTGTCTGGTGAAGTACCTGAATGGGACATGAAAAGATATTATGTTACAGACAGCAAGTTGAGCGATGTGTCATACTCGTATCAGAAGCACAGCCTTCCTACGGTCCGTCAAACGAGTGTATGCCCGGCAGGCAGGTGGACCCTCTCTGAGGTAACTTATACGTAGATCAGAAAGTGTTAAATGTTCCTGAAATCTGTCCAGATTTGTTGTTGTACTCCCAGTCCCATATATAAAAATTAACTAACACAGACGAAAAAATAATCATAAATTGCAATGGCTGCATTAAAAATAAATGCCTTTTTTTATAAAAGTAGATATCAACATGCGAAATTTTGTGCAGGATATTTAAAAAGTTCTAATATTCTCAAAACGAATAACATTGAAATCATTCATTGTTATCTTTTAGCAAGAGTTTTAGATTATATAGAGTAAGTTTAATTTATAATTTTGCCCAATGGAAGTTTGATTCATTTATAGATATTCTAATTTTTCTTCTTCATTGGGCAATAAAAAGAGCACCAAATTATAAGAAAAATTATTGATTGGAAGTTTGACTCCATGTATGAACCCAGAGCCTAAAAGTTTAACAGGAAGATCAGAAATATCCCGAAAAGTTTGTGAAACTGATTATAAAAGTGGTTTCATCACAACGACACTATTATCTGCAATGCCCGAGTTTATTATAAATCAGATTTCCAAATATCAACTGGTGAAAGGAAAGATTAAAATGCTATGCAAAACATTTCAGAGACATGAAGACGTTTTAAAAACTGAAGTGGTTCTGAAATGTATGTTTATTTTTGTTACTTTCTGTATTCTTGGCAAATGTTCTGAAATAACAAAAAATATTCCACTTTTGGAGTCTAGATTTTGCAATGTCGTACCATAAACAAAAATTAATAAAGTTAATGTTTTCAGACCTAAATAACCTTCTGCTGTGCATATGTTACGTTCAGTGCGGATAATCAGAAAATATGGATAACAACCGGTTAAAGTGGATAATCGATAACATAAACAGCAGAAGAAGTCTTATCATTAGTTCTCAATAATTTCAAATATTCAGGATAGAAATTAGCCTGTGGTTTATAGTCTATATATTTTACCAAAATCATTAAATCATCTACATATCTATACATATTATAAGGGTTATTTTTTATAATAGTTCTTTTTCTCATAATAGTGGGAGTAAATATTAGCTAATCCATTACTGGCAGGTTCACTTCGTGGTAAACCTTTAATTTGGTGGTATAATTTATAGTCAAAGCTGATATAGTTAACTTTTATAACTAGATTTATTAGTGTTATAAATTTTTGAATGTCTATCATTTTATTGCAAACAAAATCTTTATAAATTTATAATAAAACCTTAACCATATCTTCTATCTATTAAATAAATCACGAAAATCAAATGTATATATTGAAGAAATAATATCTTTATTATCTTTAATAATAATTTCTAATTAATATGTAATTTTTAAATATTTTAATTGCTTTAAAGCTCCTTGCATGTATATTTGCAAAATTTTACCTGCCCTAATTAAGCATTTATTACATCCATTAGTTATATTTCTAAATTTTTTAAGATTTTTATGTAAATTGGGTGTTAAAAAATGCGTGCCTAATCCAATTTCTCACATTGCTGATTTAAGTTTTTTATGGAAAGATTCAATTCTATTTCCTGTTTCTCTCACACTTATATTCTACTGAATATAAGCTTCATTATTTTGAATGTGTTCACTGCGAATTTTACAATAGTAATACTTACAGATAATGGAAAAATTACCTGGTACTTTATCAACATAAATAATAACTCCCTCTGCAGATTCCTTATCTGTGTTTTTATATCTCGTTTCATTATGCGTATGATAGTTATATTTATATAATTCACTTAACCACTTAACAGTTTTATCCGAACACCGTTCGTTCATTGCTAAAGGGGAATGCGCCTATTTGCCCGAAAGCCGCTCGGGCAGGTCTTTACTTAGCAATGTTTCTAGTACATTGCTCTGTCAGTCTAAATAAAGTTAGATAACAAAACAAGTAGAAACCAGTTTTTAGTTAAAGTTTTGTTGCGTTTTTTGGTTTTTTTCCTGTTTAGATGCTTGTTCGGAAAAAAGTCAACTCTAAATAAAAATGCCCTTTTTGGTGCCCTGCAATTAAAAATTAGCAAAAATTAATAAAATCAATACTTTTGACTGTTTAGACGGCTGATTTGAATTTATAAAATGAATTTGAATTGCTAATAAAAAAATTGCTTATAAAAATGTTCTTATTTTTGGATACAATATGGCAGAAAAAACAAACTGTTATTTTTTCAATAACTTATTCTTATATTTCTCAAATGCTTCAAATAGCATGCTATATATAATTAACTTCTTTAAAATTAAATTTCCAATATATTATTTCAGTTGTGTTTTAATACTATCATTACCATTTTCTACAATCAATCTATGTTTAGCTCCTTTCTCCATTATCTCTCTTAATGTGAAATCTTATATAATGCCCAAATCTCCTATAATTGCATATCCATGTTGTAAATTTATAAAATTGTTATAATCTTCACAATGAAAATTATCTATATCGCTACTTTCTTTCATATTATTATAGTTAAAAATAAATCTGCCAAGTTTCTTATTATATTTAAATGATTGGTTAATTTCAAAATTTTTATTATAGGAAAAATATATACACTGGATAAAATGCCATGCTCCTGTTACTTTGCGAACGCGAAACGCAGAGCAATATAGGTTTCATTTCAACTAAACTCTAGAGTTATATTGTAAAAAGGGTGAAACTCTCGAATGAGTTCGTAGATGGACCATCCAGCTCAAAGGTGATGGAAATAGGGGACTTGAAATATTCATTCATTTTCAAATCTAGAACAATTCTAGATAAAATATTTGCAATTAGGCAATCTATCGCCAATCATTTCGTGCTTCAAAAACTTTCGATAATTGCAATTAATTAGATGTTAGAGTTTGAAATCTGATTTTCAACACCTAACTTTCACTGCTTTTCAAGCTAAGCATGAGACATCTCGTCGGAAAGCTCACACCAAAAGATTTATTCTTTACATTCCTTCATCTTCATAGTGCAATCACTTATGAAATTAGATGTGAGAATAGCGGATCGTGTGAAATTTTCTTTTTCTGATATCGGCTTCCTTCCGAAGGATTCGCCCTCCGACTTGCCAACAAGGATTTCTTTCTTTTTTTATTAGGCTTTTGTGGATTAGACGAGATGTTGTATAGTATTAAATTTTAAATTAAGGAGCTATTAAGTTAGATGAAGTAGAATTCTAAATGATATAATATTTTGAAGCAGTTAAAAGTTTTCTGACTCAATATGGTTTCTATAAACTGACAGGAAACCGTTCAATTTGGCAGCTTGAATATATGCGATATTTACTATTATATCGGCAGACAAAAATGTTTTAAATGTAGCAATAATTGATCGATTATAATTCAGAATATATTATTCTCTACTTTCATAATTTTTCAGCCTGTGATTGTGGTTTAGGAGGTTCATGCCACTTGGATTCGTCTGGTGACAAAATCTGCTACTGTTTTTCAGGGTATGCTCGATACAAAGGACATTGCTATGGTAAGTTATTTTAATATCGTGAACGAATGTTTATAACATAATAATGATTAATTTAAATTATTAAATAATCAATTAATGATTAATTACAGATTCTCCTGTATGTTTGCCGTACATTGCAAATAAAGAAATTTGCTCCACTTCTTATTAGTAGTATTATTGTTATAACCAGAAGATTTGTTCCCGTCTAACACATGCTTTGAGCTTGACAACAATATCTCAGATCTGAGTGTCACAGATTTATTAACGGAAGTTGTAGTAGAAAATTTCATGCACATTGGCAGAGTGCTTAAGACATAAAAAAAAAGTTCTGAACAACAGAAATAATGAATCAATTGACACTTACTTTCGTTTTGAAAATTATATAAATATTCAATTCCAAAATTAAGTACGAAAAAAAGGAAGAAACTTTTTAACGAAAACGAAATTAAAGATCTCCAAGAAGTGGAAAAATAAATTAATATTAGTATAACATCTATTTGATATTAACGGAGTTCAGAGTCGATGAATCAACATAAAATAAGAAAAAAGAAACTCCTAAACTCAGCTGAAAATACTCTGTCATAACTCCTATTTGATATTAAATCATCACAGAATCAGAGCAATATCCCTTGTACAGTTTACGCTAATTTATAGACAGACTGTCTGAATCTCTTTGGCAAGCAACCAAATTCCTGAGCATTACCAATTTCGGAGCGTAATTCAATTACAGATGCTGTATTTATTGTTAGCTTTCAACAAAAAATAATACATTTGCCTGAATGGCGAGCAAAACAGATTTGCAATATATAACATGCTAATATGGAAATGTCACAAAGAAACAATTTTTTTTTCATTACAACATGGTAACTGGTAACTAGGGGGTGTTTCCGGAGAACAGCATAATTTTTTAAAAACTCGTGTTCCTCTTTAACAGAATTTTTAGTGAACTAAAATTTAATTTGTAATTTTACATTAGAATATTAAAGCAAGTTTAAATAATGTTAAGATAAAACTTTTTGCTTTGCAAGGAAGGCTTTGATGAATTTAAAGAGAAATCATGAAATAAAAAGATCAAAGACAATTAAAAATACTAATTAGGGTTTGAAAATAAATATGAATTAAATAAGTATTTGAAAAATTAAAAATACGTGACACAATGGCAAAAAGAATGTTTTTCAGTGAAGTAAATTGATAGTAAGGAATTTGAAGTAAGAGTTCACGTAAATTATCGTGACGCCCACAACGCAGCGAGCTTTGAAATAAAACATGGAATACATAAAGAATGCTTTTATCTCAGATTTTCAAGAAGAGTTAATAATACACACTTCTTCATTTTTTGATGATAAATTTTCAAAAGTGCAGTCCAAAATAGCAAAAATATTTCTTTTGTTAATAGGATGATCCTAGTTGAATTGTATGCAGAAATATCCTGAATCAGATTGTTGTGAATCTGAGGCATTTGGGGCAGCAACATGATTCAAACATAAAAAGGAATCACAGTATGTCTGCACTTTGGGATTGATGGTTAAAATTAACATTTTCATGGATGCAGTGTCACCAAATGACTAGGTCAAAGTATAGCTTATTTAGACTTATAAAGAAGACTGCCAATATTCTCTATCAACTTCACCGTTATTTTTTACTGTATTTCTCGTTTTCTATAAGTCATTAATATTTTTCATCCCATAAAAGGTCTAGATGCTACATACAATGCCTAGGGAATATATAATGTTTCAGGCAATGTATGAAAAACATTCATTTAATACAATGCTGGACACATATCTATTGCGTTGAAGTTCATTGTAGATAGAATCGAGCATATATTTTACAACATATACTCTTCGCGTTTGCTAGAGATTTGGTTCAAAATTTGTCACTCATTTACAGTTTCGTTGCAAAGTTCTCATACCCAAATTCATACATATCAACTGTTGCGTTTTTATGTCTTCATGTTCTTATACACAAGAATAATTTTACCGACAAACAACCCGAAAACATATTTGGTTCAAAATTTGATACGTATCTACAATTCTGATGATAAAAACATGCACAAATTCGCGCATTTTGATGGTTGCCTTTATAAATTATCAATTCTTATAACACGTACATAGACGATCAGGCAGACTTCTCTTTGACAGGTTTTGTACAAAATTTCAGAGATAACTAAAAGTTTAGTGTTTCGACCAACTATCAAATTTCAACTTTCTTAATCGTATCTCTTTGATTTAACACATTCATGAACTGACATAAATCCCAAAACAAGTTTTTCCGACCCACGGAGGTCTAAATCGTAGAGACTTATCAAGATTTTCAGGTTGAATTTTTCAAAATTGTAATATTTTCTGTACTTGGTATTCAATAAAAAAAACCTTCGTATCGAATGCATATTATTGAGCTCACTACTTTTCTCGTCTAAACACTCTTCTTCTTAAATTAAAAGATAATATTTTTTTCTTTCCAGATCAGACAGTTTCATATATTTCTTCTTTCTCACATAAATATCCTATTTTTAGAGTTTCAAAATCCTCCATGTAACCAGTATTATTATTCTCATTTCATTTTCTGATTCTTAGGATAATTTAATTTAATAGCACATTACTAATTTTTTAAAGATTTTAGCTGTAATTCATTATAACTTGTTGCATTTTATTATTGAACGCAATGCTTCATATTCTATAGATTGTGATTGCGGTCCGTACGGGACGTGTATTATTGATGCCGGGATAAAGAGGTGTATTTGCGATTTCAATTACGCAGAAAAGAACGGAAAATGCGAATGTAAGTGAACTATCGTATTTCTCATTTTACTAATGTTAAAAGAAAGCAATAGATTTCACTTCTTTTCTACTAATTATTGAATCTCATGTTATATCAATATTGCCAGTGGTCTTTAAATACTGAAGCTTGAAATGTTATCATTCGATTTCAATAAAATACATATAGTTTTAATTGATTTGTGCAGATCAATAACTTAGAAAATATGTTCATGGAATTTGATTGCAATTTCCTGTAGAATCATTTTGTAATTTATTATTCGAAAGCAAGCATAATAAATAATCTTATTTTAAAAGCAAAATACATTTAAACAATCATGAATTTGGTTCATTCCTTATCTGTATTTTGAAGGTTAAAGTTTCCTTTAATACTTTTCGTTGAAACATGATTTTATGTCATACATAAAGAAACGGTAACATAAAACGATAAAAAAAAATAAGTATTTACATACAGAATGATTCAGAATCCTTCTTTTGTAATTTGCAGGCAGGTTAGGGATACAAAATCAATCAGTAGTAATGTATGAAAATGGAATTGCGAACTCAACTTTCAAACGTTATAACGATAAAAGTGACAGAATAAAACACCAGCTGATTCTGTCCGCCGTATTACGTACCTGCTAGAGTGTAACTCTGGGAACACCTCACCCAGGAGTATCCGATAGAACATCCAGTCAAATATTGTTGGCAGTAAGATTGGGCCGTGCAAACAAATTCCCTCATTACCAGCCCATAAAATAATGATGAAATGTTATCGCGTACAAATTTGCCTTGCCGCTCTTTGGTATTCTAACGTCCACAGTTGGCAGTTAGGCACAAAAAAAATTCTTGCAGAAAAAAAACCAGGCTGAAAAATTAGTCTTGCGACGTTATGTAGCTCCACTGCCACAGAGACCCCTATAATCTCCCACATTGCGGTTTCACCCCACGTGTAGATGCTATTAATTTTTTTTTTACATTCCTAACGCCCTTGCAAACTACTGAACAATTAGTCAGAATCCCTCTGCATACACATTACCATATCTCAACGACTCTAGTACAATCTCCCTACAGTTCTCTCTCCACCATTGTTAAATAAACACATCGGTTAGCTGACCCTCCCTCAATAATTCTCAAAACAACTTTACTCTCCAACGGCCTTAGAAATAAATATAAATTTGCTGTTTTCACATTGGTTTCTCCTTTAGTTTCGATATATTAATGTAATAATTGGAAATCCAAATTTTTTCGAAAATTGAACTGATTTCTTTCCATAGTATTAGATTATTATCACAAGAATTTTTAATATTAACACATTTTAATTTAGTTGTATTGTCAAGTCAAATTTTAAGGTGTCCGCCTGCGTTGCAAACCTATTTTCTAACGAAAATCAAAACTTTTTCTCGTTTAATTTCACTTTTATTTCTTAATGTAATCCCAAAATTTATTTTATTTTACTAGAACGATAATCGGAAATTAAATTAGAATCCTTTTAGTAAAATTTAATGGCTGAAAATGGGAATCTAAAGTATTTGTTTTGACAACAGTATTTTTGTACAAGAACTTACAAACGGGCACTACAAGGAAGCGTTTTTCATTGTTTCAACTTAATATTTATTTCATTTTAATTGCAATTTAGAGTTAGTTTAGTTTGAATAAGTCTACTTCGTCGACCAGCTTTTTCGCCCTGAATAAGATTTTAATTGAATAGTGTATAAATTTTATATTCTTTTCTTCTTTAACAGCTTAATTTTAAATTTTAGGTTGTGGTAGATATTTAGCCCATGCTCCTTTAGTGGGCCTTGCACCTATTTTGTTCATTGTTTACAGAACTGTACCTAATGGAATCAAATAACGGATTTTATTAGACGCAGCCTTTTTTAAAATTTTTTTTCCTTTTCAAATATACCATTATTTAAAGACAGCGCGTATTCTATAACAAAGGGAATTTTTCTATTGCATTATCTATGTTGATATTCTAATGCTTCGTGGTGGGAAAAAATTAAAAGGATGTCTTTCATCGCCCATGGGTCACATGAATTCAAACATGTATGAAAACGCACGAAAGTCGCAGACGTTTACCAGTTGCAATTGGGATACAGTTTAAAGAAATCGTACAATCAAGTATCAACAGCATGCCAAGAAATGTCAAAGCCCTAATCGCGGCAAAAGGCGGTCCGACTAGATATCTAAAAAAAATTCTTATTATTTCTGTGTTTGTATTTGTTCATAATAATAAAATTTCTCTAACATTAAACCTTATAAACATTCAATGCAATAATTTCCTATTAACGGAATTAAGCACCATTTCACAAACAAAAGTGCTGTAAAAGATTCTTTATTTAATAAATATATTTAAATTGAATTCTGCGTCTTTTTTTAATATCTAGACGTGCCGCTTTTCGCCGCGATTGGGGCATTAATTCTTCTTGTTAAACTGTTCATACATGTATGTACAATATTTTTTAACTCTGTCTTTTCTATGCACATAATGAATTTTCTGCGAATGCAGAAAAAACAAAAGACTTTCGTATGCTTTCATACATGTTCGAGTTCAGGTAACAGGTAGCTGTTGCAAAACTTCCTATTGATGTTTGTTCTCAACCAAGCATTGGCGTAGCAGCATAAAAAGCCCAATAAATTATACTTGCCAGTAACTTTTCCATATAATCACCAAATATTTTTAGACATTTATCTGAATGCAGGACCAACTTTTTTTACTCGACTTGGAAAAATTCAAGTCCCTAGCCATTGAGCCATTGTTTACACATCACTTTTTGAAGAGATCCTTGTTCCAGATAAGTCTATGGAACCCAGATCGTGTGCCAAATCTGAGCTGTAGTAGGGTGTGGCTCCAAACTACATAGTCTACTCAGCTACGTAGTGTCCATGGCTGATAGATGTCTTCTTCTATAACGGTGGCGGAAGAAATAAAAACAGAATGAGAGAGAAATATTTTGTTAAATATGCTTTCACCTGGGAAAGAGGAGTGCCCCTTTTCTTTATAACAAGAAACCGTAGGAAGTTGGTCTTATGTCTCACACATGACGCTTGAGCCTTATCCTGAAATTCAAACGAGGCCCTCTAATTGCAGTGGCGTAGTGAGGATAAATGGCTCCCGCGGCATATGATTATTTTGAATCCTAGTCATTGTCGGTGGATTAGAAAGGTTAAATGGTACCTAGCGCATGGCTCTTAATCATTTTAACATGATAATGATTATAGGTGACAGGAATATATCAGAAAATTGTGTGACGCGACATGCATGACGTAAAATCATTCAAAGCGCTCTACTGGGTAGAATTTTGGTTCTAGAACTACCACTACTTCTTATTAAACAGTTACTTCTTGGGAAGTGGATGCTTGTTTAGAAAGGGTATGTCAAAAATTCGATTAAACTTTTAACTAAAAATTAATCGATATGTTAAAGAATTTCCTGCATAATTCCGGAGCATATTATCGCCATAAAATCATTTTGAAATTAATTTAAAGTTCAAAAGTAAATTAGCTGTCCAGTGATAACAATTTTATTTTAGTTACATTTTTAAATATATTTTACAGCCATACATTTCATTCTTTTAATTACTGCATTTGTACACATGTGTTGCAGCGCCATGTTGTTCTCTACTATAGTTAAGAGATAGCAGAAAAGGGGTCATGTAAGTAGAGAGAGGGTTCTAATCTCAGACGTGAGTCGTGGCACTTAATGTGTTAAATACATTTTTGTGTTATCGTTATCGTTGCTACGCTTAAGAGCAAATTTTTAAAAATAACATAAATGCAGACTAATCACATTATCATGTGCTCGGTAATTCTTTCTAGAGGTTCGATTCACCTTTCAATCTTTTATTTGAATTTAGAAAGTGATGTTCTAACGTTCTTTCACTGCGACGTCCATTAGCACCGTTTCCCAGGGCATCTGTAGACTAGTAGATAAGGGCATTTTCTTTCGGAACAACATTACATCAAATGGAAAGCATGTAGCATTTCTTTACAACATATAACTTTCCCTTTAGACTTTTGAAAAGAAGAATTTATGTGAGATATATTATGCCAAAGCAAGTAATTTTCACTAATTTTTCAAGTAGAAGAGTTATTTGTCTTGTATTTATTTAAACTTTGAATTCTTCTCTGTTGAAGTTATTTATTGTATGTAAAATTTGAACTTCTGAATAACTCTTCGAAAAAATTTCAGTTATAGAATTTTGTAACATTAAATATTGTTTAATTTGCTTACTTGAGAAATGACAATGAATTTTTTAACTTCCAGAATACTACTGTAGGGCCTTCTAGTTCATGTAGTTTTAAATATGATCTAAAGAGATGTCATTGCAGATCGTTCGCAGTTTAAATAAATGGAGTTTACTACAGAAATTCTTTGCTTCAAAAGAAAACTATTAAAAAATTTTCATCTCATATGTTTATAAATTAAACAAAAAAATTAATAGCATTGAATTTCCTTCCGCTTTAGATAAAGGAACTTCTTGAGAGTGAACAACCGATTGAACCACTACGTCTACAATTGGGTCTTCAACAGTTCAGGGTAAAATTTCAAATATTTTATTATTTTTTGTCCCGAAATCTATTGGATATAAATTCATGGAAATAAAGGTTTTCAATTATCATTTGAAATTGAAAACTATTTTTTGTGGCAGTCTGTTGATGAAGATAGATACAGAAGTCCATAAATAATAAACTTGCAGATTTTTTAAATGATTTAATTCGCATTAGTTTGTTTATTTCATTTTTGTAATATTTTTCACTTAGTGAACACCATTAAAGAAAGAGTGGAGAAATACCAAATAGTGTACCTATATATACATTGTATACATGTCACATGATTCGCATGCATGCATGCAGACTCCGTCCTTGTCGAAGCCATACGGATGACAAGTATGGCGGCTATATACAGGGTATATTCTTATACAGCAGCAAAAATTTCGAATTAAGAACGCTAGACTTATTGCCATAATGGCTACCAATATTAAAATAGCCATGTGTTCTCATCCGAGGCTAATTTCAGAGGCTCCCGTAGAAATCTTGGAAATTACTTGTTCTTTATCGCAACTTTCTAATTGACTTTTTTTTTCTCGTATCTTTCACTGTTTACGAGATAGTACCGCTAATTCCATAATTTGCCGATAGACGGCAGTGTAAGTTGTCTGATCGAGTAGCGCATTGCCTTTTTACTATAGCTAGAAACTAACTTTATGGCCCAAGATGTCACAGTTTAGAAGTTAAGGGGAGGGCGGTGTATCGGATATAAGTGGGAAGCATGTATTATTAATTACAATTACGTTTCTTTTTTTGAATTTTTATCATGTATTTATGAACATAAAGCTAGCTAACGATAAAAGGAGTCACATTTTAACACATTAAATGGAAACTAAATTCCAGAAGTGATATTTTAAATTTTATTTCTCTTGAGAACAATTTTTTAAACTTTTTTGAAAAAAATATAGTTTTTCTGAGATCTGGAGTCTGCATAACTTAGTAATAGAATTTTTTTAAATAAGTAAAGGGAAAAGTTTTTAAAGACATATTTCTTCTAAGACTTTAAAACATTAAATATTCTAAAACTTAATAAAATATTTCTTCTAAGTTGTTAACTTATAACTTTGTCTTGGATCAATAACAAACAATATCAGTTTTATTACTCTCTTTCTTAACTATTTTTTATATGTATAATTTTTAAACTTCAAAATAAATTAGAAATCAATGCCTTTAGTCTTTTCTAATTCTCCAAATAAAATTATTCTGTGACCAGCCTAAGTTTTTATAGCATTCTAAAACATGAACAACCAATGTCAAAGCCATTAATCATGACACTGGTGGTTCTTATTCTAAACCATAGATATATACCCAAATATTTTTCCCATTCTCTTACTATATACAGAATATATTTAAAATGCTCATACGGAAGTTGAAAAAAAATGTCTAAAGTTATAGTTTCAAATGATGGTTAATAAATTAAAATCTTTAATAGTATGAAGATAAGAATATGCCTCTTCACCCACTGAATTTATTTCTTTATCTATTTTTTCAGAAATCTAGCATCATTGATTTATATTACTCTGAGCAAGATCACTGACTCTTCTAGTGAGCTACATTACTTAGAGTCTAGAAAATATTTTCAAATAATATTCATATGTGATTGTAAATGACGTAATAAATAAATACTTTTTATAATAAAGAACATAATACTTTAAATTTATGCTTATTATTTTTATTACTTCTTATTTAGCTTATAGTGATTTTCTATATCAGTTTAAACAGAGGATTTCAAAATTAAACCTGCAAAAATGGTAAAGAAATTTTTAACACGCTCCTATTCCAGTTGTTGACGTTTCTATGTTGGAATGGATGACAGATGTCTGGGATGTGTAGAGTCGACATTCTGGTGAAATTATTTTTAATTTTTTTCAAAAGATATTTCCTACTCAATAGATCATGAAAAGGTTTTTGTCATCTTTCTTTAGTACGACCGGTTGGTGTTAAAACAATTTCAAAAATGTTTAGAATGTAGTCAACTCACAACAACAGCTCACATGGAGCTTCAAACATCTTTCGTAGCAGATGGTTTAGATAGGTTTCTTATGACCTCAGCCTTTTCAGAATCATTTGAATGCTCTCCAGTTCCAGCGATATGACCAAGAATTTCGCTTGATTTCGTCCACAGTCGCACTTTTCTAGGTTACCTCTAGAATATCTTCTCTCAATCTGTGAAAATCCTTGTCCATAAGAAGACCGATTACAGAAAGATTCAAAGTTAACCAGGCTCGTATGCAACAAGAATCTTCTCTCAAAATCGGGACTCGAATTCGCCACCCTCCAGTCTGAAACCTGAGATTCAGTTACGCAGCTACTGCGGCCAGTATTGTACAGCGAGCAGAGCAGTGTTATACAGCATGTTTTACCAACGCCTAGAAAAACTTGTGAAAGGATCAAGAGTTCAAGAAGAGTAAGAAACATACGGGTATGCTGGATCGTCGTAAACTTCAAGTGGAAAGTCGTTTTTGAAAAGCCTCATGTTGCAGCAAAGTTTTGGTCCGGCATTTTGTGGGACCACTTAATAAAAGGAAACTTTGCAGGAATTTTGTAAAGAACAACAGATCGAGCAGTTGCTATATATTCTGTTTTATGGGGTTCTAGCAAAGCGATTCAATTTTGAATTAAGGTTTAGTCACAATCGAGCTTCAAAGTGGGTGTAAAATCACTAAAAAGTTTGATGACGTCACAGCGACGGATGCGCGCGCACGCAGACTAAGGAAAAACAGTCATCGATCTGGAGTTCACGCGAAATATTACTCAAGAATTGTTGAATTACATAGAATTTCGTGGTAAAGTTAAACGCTTATAGCTCCGATGCTAAATAAGATAGAGAGTTAGTTTTAGATTCGTTGAACAGAGAAAGGTAGGCATTGAAGATTGCAAAAATAATTTTAGTATTTGTAATTAAGGTTTTGTCATAGTCGAGTTGCAAAGTTGATAAAAATCGCGAAGAATTTTGATGACGTCACAAAGACGGTATATTAACTGGATTTTAACAGCTTAATAATTAATTCATTTCAGATTAATTAATTGATTCAGATTAATTTATTTCAGATTAATTCATTTAACAGGGAAAGGTCATAGAGCATAGGTCATAAACCAAAGTCACAAAGAGCTACTTTAGTCACAGAAAGTCACAGTTGAGAAATTTATTAATTAATTGTTCTAATTTAATTATTATTAACAATTGTTTATTTAATTGAGCTGTCCTTTCCATCGATTTAATTGAGTTGAATTGGTTTCAGTTACATTTAACAGAGGAAGGTCATATAGTAGTAGACTATAAAAGTCACATAGAGCTACTTTAGTCACATAAAACAACTTTAGTCACAGAAAGTCACATTTGTATAACGTAAGTACATCCTTTAATCCCAGCGGCCGTTTCGCAAAGACAGCCTCCCGTCGATTTTTTCCCCCGTGCTGCCTTGTCCTATTAAGTGCTGCGTTCACTGAGTGAAGCAGCTCAATGTGTGTCTTACGTAACTTTGCAAACATCATAAAACAATCTTTGAAATTTGTGAAAAAGAAAACATCAAGCTAAAATTGCCGAAATGTGTTTTTGCACAAACTAAAATTAACCTTTTAGGTTATGAAATTAAAAAAAGGCTAATATTGAAACTATCAAAAAATTGCAACCACCCACTAATGTTAAAGAACATCAAATGTTCTTAGGTTCTGTTAATGTTTACAATAACGTTAATAATGCTAAACTTAGATAATATTCAAATCAACTTTTGTTAAAAGACGTTAAATTTAATTGGATAAATGAATGCCAATAAGCGTTTGACAAACTTAAAGAATCCTAACAACTGAACCAGATTTAAATTTATATAACCCTGATGTAACTTATCTTGTTTCTGTCGATG
>BGPR01019035.1:0-29918 GCA_013235015.1 Araneus ventricosus | reverse complement strand
AAGCAAACTCCATATAAAATTAAAGAATGGACAATTTTCCTTCACTATTTTAATAAGTTACAGAACAGAAATTAGTCACAAGAAAATAATGTTGATATCCGCACCTTTATTGTAGCTTAGTTTCCGTATCGTATTATTTTCAGCGTCTCACGGTTTTGCAATGTTTTCTTTGAGCTTCAGATTTTTGAGGAAAAAAAAGTATCTATATTTTAGTACTCCAATAAAGCGTACTTTTTATAGACTGTTCTTATTTTTTATTTTTTTTCACTTTTTAGTTCTCGATATTCCGAATTCATAATTACAATTATTATCGAACCTTGTAATCAATTTTTCTGAAATTCACTGCCAGATGTCACCTGTCGTGTAGTATTAAAACTAAAAATAACTAGCAAATTCTATAAACAGAAGACATCGCGTCCAAAAAAAAGAACTAATATCTTCCCTTCATCGCAGTCTGTAAAGGTTTCAGCCATTTTGTTTTTCGAATGCGAATTATTTTTACATGTCTCTGCTTTTATTAGCACTAACAAAATTACAATTAAATGTCTTCTTTTATCAGTATCTACAAAATTACAACTAAATATCATTTGCTATTATCAGTATTTTTGGAGGCATTATGAATGGAGTTCCATTTGAATCGTTGAAAACGACTGAACATTACATGAAAGGGAGCCATTAAAGCAAGACCATCTTGAAATGGTATAAAAAAATAAAGAGTCTTACATATAGGTCGTTTTTAATGACCTCAAGGAACATTCATACCAAAGTCGGGGGAAATCGAACAACGCGCTTGGATCGACTGCGCAACAAACGGATTTACAGACAAACAGACGAAATGCCGAACGGTCGAGTTAAAACAGCGCCTCACTTCGCTCGGTCAGTTAAAGCGATAATTCATTATTGAGATCTGAAAATATTGAAATATTGTATTGTCATCGAGAATACACAACTGTGCATAATTTCAGAACTCTAGGACATCAGGAAGGGAGGGAAAAATCTTTTGCACAATACCATCTTCACAAGCATGAAACAAGTCAAGTTAAATAAAGGCGTGTAAAAATACAGGTAAGCACTCTGTACTACACTACTCCCTCGTCTGTGCAGTTTCTCTCTGTCTGTTTTACTTGCAAAAACCTAATTTCTATGTATTCCGAGGCTGCCACCAGCTTAAAATAATCATCGGCTACGATCCAAGGATTAGGTCTTCTGGATGACGTAAGAGAAATGGTGCAGAAACTGGTGTGATTAATCACTCAGCAAATGCAAGAAAAACGAGCGAAAAGTATCACAGAAGTAATTAAGCCATTGTAGATTGTAAAATTAGACGTGAATCACTCTCCGAAGGAGAATCTAATGGTGCACTTTTGGCGTCTAATTTTGTCATTTAAGTTTATTTTAGATGATTCATTTGTCGTAGAGAATTTACGTCGTACAACCACTGATAATTTACTTGCCATCAAGGCCAGCATGAGAAACAAAGCACAGTCCTGTGCCTAACACACTCTTTGGGTTGTGATACCCCGATCACAAATAAGGATTGGAGTCCCCTGTAAATAAAAATAAATAAATAAAAATTTTAAGGTATAAGTTTTTATTCATGCGAAAAAATGAACACAGAAGTTGAAAATAATTGTTCTGAATACAATAAAATGCATGGTTCGAATAAAAGCGTGGGCGCCTTATATAGGACCTTATCTTTTATGTATATTTCCTAAAACAAATGGAATATTCCTAGAAGGTAAAGGCGCCCACGGTTTTATTCGAACCAGGTATTTTATTGTATTCAGAACAATTATTTTCAACTTTTGCGTTCATTTTTTTTTCGCATGAATAAAATCTTATACCTTATTTTTTATTTATTTTCTACTTTTTAGTGACAGCTGACACGAATACACACGATATGTTAGGCATAGTAAACCAAATACAATTACCGAATTCTCCGATAGAAAACACATATTAAATATTCGTTACGAATATTAAAATATTAGCTCAGGAACAATATTGCTTTTAAATTTTTCTGAATTTGTAAATTGGGAAACAAATTATCCCTCTCAAAACTTTTCCAAATTATATATAATTAACTTTTTCTATATTCAAAACAATAATTATCAGTACCAACTTTACCATAACCATGATTTCGTCAAATTCCATCAAGATAAGCCTTCAGTTAATTAACAATTCAAATCAATGAATACATGACACGAACGGTAATCAATGTATTAATTTGAGTTATAAAACTTTGATGCGTGTCATTATTTAAGTAATAATAATTCAAGGTGTGTAATTTTGTGGCACCTTCTATTCTTAATTTAGAGAAAATGATTGCATTTTATGCCACGATTCTCTGATGACAGTATCGACTATCCGAACTAATTGCCGACTGGTGTTATCCGACAAAAGCATAAACTTCCATGATGAACCTCAGTCTGACTAGGATATCAGAACTCTTAGAATTTAATCTTATTCTCATGATATTCTCAGAGGATATGTGGACAAACGTAAAGGTCAGCGTTTACATTCAAATACTGGGAATAAACTGGAGCTTCCAATGAATAACTAAAGAATAGCAGTTTTTTGCTTTCCTGATTTCCAACACCTTCTGCTAGAAATTATTTATAAATGATGGTCACTGCACTCTTGGCCCAGCATTGATAAATGAGCAAAATGGATTGCATTTCATGTGCCTCGATTCCTCTGATGACACAGTGCTATTATCCTGAATCCACTGCTTGACTGGTTTGCAACAAAGCTAGCCAGGCCTTGTGACAACCTCAGTCCATCTGGGACATTAGAACTCTGGATTTTAATCTTAATTCTCATGATTCTCCAGGTAGGACAAACGAGAAGTATTGAGTTTTGTATTCAAAAAATGAATCAATAACTTTGGGAGTTTGAAACAATAATGAAGAGTAATACAGTTTTTGCTTCGTTCGATTCCTTCTACCAGAAATTATTTATAATGATAATTAACAATAATTTTTAATAAATGTATTATATGATGAAATACGATTACATATGCCTCGATTCTCTGAGATCAGCTTTGACAGCTATGGCCATCCGAACCTACAGTTATGCGACGGTTTTATCCGACAAAGCATAGACTTCTTGATGAACCCAGTCTAGATCAGAATATTAAAACTCTTAGGAATTTAATCTTCCATTCTCAGAGTATTCTAGAGGATAAACGGGAAGTATTAAAGTGTTTTATTATCTAAATAAATATTGGAATAATGGAGTTTAAATGAATAATCCGAAGAGTAATTACAGTTTTGTTTCTGATTGTACCTTCCTTTTAAAATTTATAATGATATACAATAATTTAATTAATAACAATGATAAATAGATGGAAATATTGCATTTATGCCTCGATTCTCTGATGACAGTTAGCTATCCGAACAATTGCTGATCTGGTTTATCTGCGACAAAACAGTAGACTCCTTACAGAACCTCAGTTATCGCTTATTAGAAATTTGAATTTAATCTTATTCCCTGATTATTTCAGAGGATAAAGGGGAAGTATGAAAGTGTTTTTTATCTAATAAATATTGGAATTTGCAAAGTTAAATGAACAATGAGTAATTACGGTTTTTGTTTTTCGATTGTCAATTCCCTCAACAAATTAATATGATAATTAACAATGATTTTTAATAACGGTATTGATAATGATGAAAATTTAATTATTATCAAAATGTTAGTAATAAAATTAGTAATAACAAGTTCCATCGACTTCTTTCTAAGTCAACATCGTTGTAAGATCGATCGAAAAATAAGAAAAGTTTTTTATTTATTAAGAAGAAATTTTGGAGAAATTATTGTTAATAATTTTTGAACAAATTGTTGATAATGATAAACTATTAACAATGATTTGACTATTAAGAATAATATTGATAATGACAAAAACTTTTTCATTACCAAAATAGTAACTATAACATTAGGCATAACTAGTTCCATTCACGCCATTTAAAGTGAAATTTGATGAATTATCATTACGAAGAAATGCACCAAATTAAGAATAGGAAGTGTCATTTGCAACACATCTTTTAAACTAATATTAATTTCTCAGAAGCGGATGATATTTTCCGTAATCTATATCACATTCAACTTGTATAGCTATTACATCTCCACAAATGCAATAACTCCATTATCTCCTAATGTATTCCAACAATGCAGATTTTTATTTATCGATCGTTTGGAAGACACTCAGATTGTTACCGAAAACAGCTACAAATCGCCTCGTGGCATTTCAGCTCAAGACGGTCAGTTCTTGACCTTTGGTCTGCCACGCACTTTATCTGATTGAAAACAGCAGCCACGCCTCGCTAACAGAAACAATGGGAACTCGGGGGGAACGTTATCTATTTTTCAACCCATCAAAGGGAACTCGCCTGCCCCACAGGACCAATGTTTTGATCGCAAAACGATGACGTAAAAGAGCGGGTTATTTTTGGAACTGCTTAATGGCGTTTGCATCGTCTTTTTATAGACCAAATTACGCTTCGTAGATGAGTAATTTGTTTTGCAGACTGTACTTGACAATGAAGTTAGCTCATGAAATTTTGTATTTGCTTGTATATAAATGATTCATTTTTTTGTCATAAAAAGTACTTTAGTTTCAATTTTTATTCACCTTCTTGTATACGAAGTATAATACATAGATAGGGTTGCCATACGCCCCGTATGTACGAGACTGTCACTGTATTCCACTACTCAGTGCCATATTGCTATTTGTCCCGCTTTCTCCCTAAACTCTACGTCTTTGTAGTTTTAAAATAACTCGCGCCCAATTTTATAATCATGTGAAAGAAGAAAATGATATAATTAAGAAAGTGAAGTCAACTTTAAAATATGACTGGGCTAAAAAAAGGATTGCTGTCGCATCTTTTTACTTTCTGGTATACGAAGTATACAAAGAGTATTGTAATTGTCATACAAATTCGAACTCGAGATTTTGGCGAATCTCCACTTAGAAAGTATACGAGAAAGTTTAGGGGAGACCACTACCGCTGGTTTATTATTCTAAGTGTTCCTTTTATTAGATTGCTTAAGCTCTATTGATTTTTCATCAGAGTAAAATAAATTATTACCTATCCACTTCTTTTTTTCATGTTTTATTTATTTAGCATCGTATCAATACTTGGCAGTTATGGTAACCCTATACATAGAGAAAGTATTGTAATTGTCAAAAAATTAAACCTCGAGATTTTGGTGAATCTCCACGCTTTAGACTTCCCTTCATGTCCCGAAAAAATATCTAATTATGTCTGTGTCTGTCTGTGAACACGATAACTCCAAAAAGCAGTGAAATTTGATGTACCAAATTTAATTAGTCGATCTTTACGCTAAAATTGTTGTTTTCGGTCAAATTTTGGACGAAATCCGTCTTCAGGAAGACTTTTTTTTCTTTCCGCGTAAATATTGTTACAAACATGGAAAGTCGCTTCCCAGCAATGTGAGTCTTATGGTTGGGAAGAGAGTTTTACTGGGGTAAGTATCAGATGACCGACAGCAGCCACGTCTGGAACCCTGACCTTGGCGACCATCTTGGCGACTTGGCGAAAAATTTGGCGACTTTTGAGACGAAATATGGGATCTCAAAGGTGCTGGAATCTTCTCAATATCTCTATTAGTAGAGGAGATACGCTTGAATGTGCTAGATGATTCATGGCCTGCTGCGGAAGGCTATATAAGGAGAGCGCTTGGATGACGGAGGCTGTGTTGATCGACTGGGATCGCCTTTGGAGTTCTCGTCTTTGGAGTTCTATCCGCTGTGCGAGCTAGTAAGCTGGTGAGCTGAGCGCTATTGAAAGTGCAGTTATTATCGTTACTAGTTGTTTGTTGACTGTTTGAGTTATTAGATAACAAAGTGCTGAACTGTTATTACCTGTGAATTGTTGTCTGTTTACATTGGTAATCTGTGCAAGAACTGTTGTTTCCTGTACCTGTGCTACGTGTTTTCCAGCATATTTGTAGATAAACCTTCATTCTCCATTATCCTGCGTGTTGGACTGTTTACACCATACACACACGGAAAGACTTTTGTAAACATATGAACACGATAATTCCATTGAGGAACGAGGTAGATAGATGGAATTTAGCTTATGGTTTTATTGCTGGAATTGTAGATTTATATCAAATATACGACCAAATTATCAGTCAATTCGTGCTTACATGAATACGATTACTCAAAAACGTAGCAATTTATACTGCTATACCATATTTTTGTATACCGCTGTATACCGGAGGTGAAAAAAAAACCTGAATAACCGAAAAACGGTTATTTTCGCAATAAACGCCAAACCTATGTCCAAGTTTACGTGAAAACAATAATTCAAAAACAAAAGCTAGATAAATGAAATTTGGTGAGTGGCCGTGAGATCAAAATTGCAAATCTATATGAAATTTCGCACCCGATCGGTCAACGTCTTCGTGTTGCATGCATATTCCAAAACGCATATTCGATTGATTATATCTATTATACGAGGTTAAACACAACCAGCGGGAGTGGTCTCCAATAAAGTTTCTCGTATACTTCCCCAAAAAGGTGCTGTTTCCCTTCCCCCCGCGTGAATAAAAAAATTCGAAACTACTGTAACCCAGAATCCAATGACTATCAGAAGGTTTTTCACTGTAGATTATAGTGATTGTAAAATATTTACGTAAAGAATCAAATTCAAAAGGACCACAGACTCTGAGAGAGATGCGTAGCGATTAAATGCGAACCGATTTTCCACTCTTACCGTCTCAAGGACAAAGTGGAGTAATCCTTCCGCGTACACAGGCATTGCTACCTGAGATTGGTACCAGTGCGCATGCGCATGGAGTTCGTTTCAAAAGTGAACAAGTATGCGATTATACAGATCGACAGACAGTCAGCCCTTTGACTGATTTGGCCCAAAATTTTTATACTGACCTACATTCATGACAATAAAACCGTGTACCAAATTTTATCCATCTAGCTATTCCAGTTTTTGAGTTATAGTGTTCGCATGACAGCGGACAGACAGACAGGCAGACTTTCCGTAGACGGATTTTGTCCAAAATTTGACAGAAACCTACAAAGTATGTTTAGACCACACACCAAATTTTATCCCCGCAGCTCTAATAGTTTTCGAGTTATCGTGTTCACAGACACACAGACATAATTCCAAAATTGTGTTTTTCGGACTGAGGGAGGTCTAAAACGTGGAGATTCGTCAAAATGTTAAGTTCGAATTTTTTGACGATTACAATACTTTCTCTTTGTGTACTTCGTATACGAGAGAGTTAAAAGCACCATATTGTGTAAGTGTACGAGAAAGTCGAGGGGAGAACACTCCCGCTGATTACCTAAATGGTACTTCGGTTCCAAATGTTAATTTTATATTTAATTAGTTACAAATTACTTGTTTTGTGTGAAGGAGTGTTTATTTTTCTTTCAAACAATCATCTCAAACACAAAATGCTACAGTCATCTTCTGGCCTAATTCTTGATTAATTGCAATCTGCAAATTTTTAAAGTTCTATTTCGAGAATTAATGGGCGTTAAAGAATTTTCGCTTTTTAAGTCTGGAAGGTGCTTCGAAAGCACGGCATCTAAATCTTTTACGCTATTGCTGAAAATTTGTATTGAAAAGACTTGAAATCTTTGGGAGTGTTTTTATGCAGCACGGTTGCTCTGTTACCGTTCCGTTGGCTGTTCATTAACTTTATCTAGGAACTGAATTGCTTTGAAAATTATTTTACTAAATAAAAAAATTTGAATTCGCAATTTGCGGAAATAATTCGAAACACATTTTTTTATTATTATTATAAATAACATTTTGTAGAAAATGAGGGAAGAAAAGTATTATTAATAACTGGAAAAAAAATTTTTCTTCAGCGAAAAACAAAAGGCTGTTGCCTCAAGTGTCACATTCACTTTAATTTTATCTAATAAATAAAAATTGTTTTCTTCTTGTTATCAATACTAATAGAAGCGTGCACAAATAAAAGTAACACTAAAAATAACACTAATGAAAGTGTGTAAACGACTTCAGCTTTAAGTTATACAAAAAATAATTTCTAATTTTTAGTGCACTAAAAAATATAAAATATTTTGTTTCATCAAAATTCTGGAGTCTAAAGCAAAATCGTAAAAGCTGGAAACTGAAAACAATACTATAAGGAGATTAATCCACGATGAATTTTATAAGAAAGAAAATTCCTAAACATTCATTAAAAATTAAAAAATATTTTAAATGTGATAAAACTTAGATTTATTTAGAATATTTCCAACTGCACCTAATGCTGCTACGTTTTTGTTTTAACCTCGATCTGATCTATTCAAAAAAATTATTTTCTACTTTTTAGTACATTGGTAAAAGCAATAATCCTGGTCATGCCTTAAGGAAGCTCAGTCTACATGAGATCTTTTAACAAAGGAAAACAGTTATTAACTGTAAAATTTTGAATTTTTGTTTTTCTTACTTTAGTTACACTAAAGAAAAATTTTATTGCATAAAATTTTTTTATCGGGCGGGAAGGATATTCTAGTGTTGGAAAAAAATATATTCCTTCTTTTCGCAATTTTTTGTTATCTCCGGACGGAAGGCCTGCAGTGGTCCCCCTCCCACTCTGAGTTTTTCTGCGAATTTGCGGGAGGGTCATTGACCCCTGTGCACGTTAAGTTGGAGGCTCGGAGAAAATTCACGAAGAGTAGTGTCCCGGCTGTGATTTTTGACCAATAGTGATTTGAGTTTGGGGGCTTCAAAAAAAGAAATTTTGGGTTGCTAGGCAGATCGGAGAGAGGAAGTCATGAGGTGAGAAGTAGGTATTTTTTCGACCGGGGCCCCTCGGGGCCTCCCACGGCCAGCACGGTGAGAATGATTTCGCAAAGATGATCGGTAAATTGACAAACTGTCTGCACCTGTGTGGAAAGTGTTGATGTTGAATATCAGTTGAGGATATGGATAAATCCTAATGAAAGCCGGGTTCACATTTCGAGTTGGAAATCTGGCGCTTATTTTTTTTTTTTTTTTTTTGAAAGGAAAATTCATAGCTTTGACAGCGGAGGCCGTGATCGTATAGTGGTTAGTAAATTGCGTAATAAAACACAAAGCGTAAAATTTATTATTATTATTACTAGCTGTGTGGCCCGGCGTTGCACGGGCTATCTCGAATAATGCATCATTCCCTGACGGAAAGAAATGATGTAACGTGACACATGCCCAATATTCTCTCTTAAATAAATAAAGCGAAAAGAGCTGTTCAAACATTCCGCCACACAAAAACGTGTCAAAATGGACTATTTAAAAAATACAAAAAGATTTGTGATTTTGTAAAAAAAAAATTATTCCGTGTCCTAGCGAAATGAAAGGTATATCTCAGAGGTTCCCAACCTTTATTCCCTCGCGCACCTCTTGATTAATTTTTGACATATCCTCCCCCACCGTCTATGTTAAGAAGTTTTTATCAATAATTATAAAGGCTTAGAATAGCTTAAAAGTTAAACAACTCGGATTCGACATTTGCCTGGAAAATATCTGCTCGACTTATTTCATTTTTATTGCATTTTTATAATAGTATTAGTTTAACGCCAAAACAAATGAAATCAGTATTGTAATAATTTTGCATTAACTTATAAGGATTGCTAATAATTACACTCCGTATTAATCAACTATTCAAGTGGTATAGTTATTAAATACCAAGGGACTTGAAAGAACAAAGTTCTATAACTTTTTTAATCCATTTTGTTTTCTTGTTTCCGCCATTAGCAACTTTATTTCGCGTACCCCCAAATGATCCTTTGCGTAACCCCAGGGGAATGCGTACCACAGGTTGGGAATCTCTGGTCTATCTAATTCTAGTCTAGCTGTATGGCCCGGCGTTGCACTGGTTATCTCTAATAATGGGATATTCCCGGGAGGAGAGAAGCGAGGTCATGTGAGGCTTCGGGGTCCATATATTTTCATATGGCCCGCCTCTGTTTTTCTCAACAAAAATTGTCACTTACTTTCCCCAACGAACGTTACGAAGTTAAACACCTTAATACAAAAAAAAGGAAAGAAAATGATTTTTTTCCGATATTAATGAATCCAAACACATAAACTCTCTAAAAAAGAAATACTGAGTGACAATCGGCTATTTCTTTGTTCTTCTGTATCTTCCGCTCTTCTCTTCTGGCCACGTTGTGCCATAGTTGACAATCGGCGGTTTCTTTCTTCGTCAGTTTCAGCAACTCTCCTTTCACGTTTTCTAATTGCCTGCTGTCTACGGGCAGCATCCCGTGTAAATCCACTTTTTCTTTTAGGCATCGGAAAAAGCGAGAATTGAACAAAGCAAAAATAGTAACTTCCAAATATCGGCTTAAAATAGCAGCTACCAGAAATATTTAAACTTGATCAAATCAATGAATAATGATTAAAATCACTAACATAACTAATCTACATCTTTCGGCGCATAACTTTACAGAAACAAAACACGCCTATAAATTCGTTAAAATGATTCTGCTTGACGTTATATCACGGGATAAAAAAAAGAATTCATACACTTCCAATAATACATTTTTTATTTATGTCAGCGTCACTTTGTTATTGTTATTGTAACAATGTTCTTTAAAGTAAACAACTTCAACAATAAAAAATATTTTGAATTGCGCTGTAACAATGAAAAGTATTGTTATAAAGTATCCAAAACAATGAAAAGTATTGTTGTAAATTAGTTTTCAATTAATATCTTTTTTACTAATTGTAATTTCGGATTTTAAATGGCCGAAATGGATTCCTTGGATTAGTCGCCATCTTTTGGTACTTTCCGAGCGCTTCTCCGTTCTGCGGTTCATAAGAAGATAGCTGGACATACATATATACATACGTTTGTTTACCTTCGAATTTTAATAGAGTAGATTATCATATTATTTGACTTCAGAAGTCTGACATTCTTTAAGATAAGAAATACTAAAGATTTCAACACGACAGAAGATTCGAACGTCACGAGAACTCCGATTATTTCCTCAGAGACAGTGGCAACACGTAAAAACAACAAAACAAACGAAAATAAAATACGCTAAGCGGGAGCAGAATGCGCCAAAAGGGAGAAAAACGACAGATTAGAGAAATTGAATATGCAACTTGAACGCCTTTTCTTAATCGATTGACACGAAAATTGGACACAAATCTACAATTAAGATTAGAAGGCCACATACAAAAGTTTCATTTATCTTACTAATTTTGTTACGAAGTTATTCAGTTCAAAAGTATGCGATTATGCAGACCGACAGACAGTCATCCCTTCGACGAATTGGGCTCAAAATTTAATGTGGACCTACGTTCATGATGTGTACCAAACTGTGTACCAATTTTATCGTAAAAAACTGTGTATCAAATTTTATCCATATTGTTGCACAAAATCTTACCGTGGGTGTACGGTGTAAACAGTCCAACACGCAGGATAATGGAGAATGAAGGTTTATTTACAAATATGCAGGAAAGCACGTAGCACAGGTACAGGAAACAATAGTCCTTGCACAGATTACCAATGAAAATAGACAACAATTCACAGGTAATGACAGTTCAGCACTTTGATATCTAACAACATAAACAGTCAGCAAATAACTAGTAACGACAATAACAGCTCAGCTCACCAGCTGATTAGCTCACACAGCGGATAGAACTCCGAAGACGTTCACACTTCAAAGCGAAGTAACCATTCGATCAAAGACGCTGCTGTGATCCAAACGCGGTCTTATATACTCTCCCCGTTAGGCCGTGACGTCACATAGAATTTTCATGAAAAACCTGGATCTCGGCCCCTAATAGAAATATCGAGAAAAGGGTTGCATTTTCGGGAATAATCTATTTGTCGCCAAGTCGCCAAAATGGTCGCCAAGTTTGTCGACAAGGTCATGCGTGCCACGAGAGTCGCTGAGGTCACTCCATGCTTCACCTTGTAAAACCATCTTCCCAACCATAAGACCTGCATTTCTGGGAAGCGACTTTCCATGACTGTAACAATATATCTATTCAAGTTTTTGAGTTATAGTGTTCACATGAAAGTGGACAGACACACGGGCCGACTTCCCGCTGACGGATTTTGTCCAAAATTTGATAGAAACCTACAAATGATGTGTCAAGATCACAAACCAAATTTCAGCCTCGTAGCTCTAATAGTTTCCGAGTTATCGTGTTCACAGACGGTCATCAGTGGCGACTCCAGGGGGGCTATCGGGATACAGCCCCCCCCCAGAGCCAAGTCAGAATTCTTGATTTTATTTTAAATTACTATAACTGTTTGTTCTTATTTTCTCTTTTTAAAAAAAAATAATAAAAACGTGACAATATTGTTTTCTGGCTTGACAGGTTCGAAAATTTTCCTACTTTTCTAGTCATTCCACTAGTACTTGTAGTTTGCCGCTGTCGAAGACATTTTTTGGATAGTTATTTCATTGTATTTTTTATTAAATTATCGAAAGTATTGTATTTTTTTTTATGATTCTTATTGTCATGTGAGTAAACACTTTAAAGTTCAAGTTTTTTGGTTTACATAAACCATGAGGTTTGACATTCGGAACGACGATACAAAATTTTATGACGTCAACCCCCCCCCCCCCGACCCAAATCCTGGATTCGCCACTGACAGTCATGATTCCAAAATTGTGTTTTTCGGACTCAGGAGGTCTAAAACGTGGAGATTCGTCAAAATCTGGAGTTCGAATTTTTTGACGATTACAATACTTTCTCTTTGTATACTTCGTATACGAGAAAGTAAGAATCAGCTGCTTTCAAAAATTGCAGTTCTAAGTAATCTTAAATATTCCATTTTCCTATCGGATCTGCGAAGCTATAATATTTCCAAGGATATGAGTAATGAATGATTTAAAAATAGCCATAATCATTCTTCTCATATTTAACACATTCCTCGAGTACAGAAGTCATTCCGACTGTCGTACTTAAAGGCCATCGCTTTCCATTCACTGTCCTTTGTGGTCCGACCATTGGTCACGATCTACCGGCCATCCGGAGGCCTTTGACGGTCAAGTTGACCACATCCGACTCGGATGAGCGCATCCAATGCCGTTGAGATCATTAATTATAGACGAAGATGGCAACGGTAGAGCGAACTTTCGCTCTTTAAAGAGTGTGAAGGAAAGAATATAAAGTTAGTGGTTAATTAAGGAAATGAAATCGTGAGAATTATTTCAGGACAACCCCACTGATGATGAACGTCGTAAACAGATTAACCGACAGTTAATCTATTTTATACAGATGATTCACCCAGGGTCGTTCTAGAAGGGAGGCAAAAGGTTTGCAGGTAGGCTTACCATAATATTTTAGTTGAAATCCTGACACGCCCGAGGGTGAAGGGCCTGGGGGGGTCAACATTTTAGTATGAAATTCTAATAGCTGCCACCAATGACCATCTTTCATAACACTAGCACTAAGTGTAATTGACCATCTTTCATAACACTAAGTTGAATTGACCATCTTTCATAACACTAGCACTAAGTGTAATTAACCATCTTTCATAACACTAGCACTAAGTTGAAATGACCATCTTTCATAACACTAAGTTGAATTGACCATCTTTCATAACACTAAGTTGAATTGACCATCTTTCATAACACTAAGTTGAATTGACCATCTTTCTTAACACTAAGTTGAATTGACCATCTTTCATAACAGTAACACTAAGTTGAATTGACCATCTTTCATAACACTAGCACTAAGTTGAATTGACCATCTTTCATAACAGTAACACTAAGTTGAATTGACCATCTTTCATAACACTATCACTGAAAAAAATTAAGATGCCCGAATGCAAAGAGGATACAGTTTTTATTAATGCTTGGTAAATCCAAATTACATTAATGAAAAACAGAATAAAACATAACTAATAACATTTTTAATTTTCACTTTGAGCTCGGCCTTGTATAAAGAGATTCATCCGCTTTCTCATCAACAATGGATGCGAACAGTGTCAACAATGGATTTTCTTTCATTGCCGGAATAACCTCAATTTTTTTTACAATATGTCTGATCTTTCCTACAACCAAATTTCTCTCTCACCGGATTCACTAGCGTAAATCTGGACATTTTGAAGAACCGGACACTAGTCCGGACGTGAGCTTGAAATCCGGACATATAATAACCCTACTTACAGAAGGTGCCAAGTAAGTGACAGCTCAATTAGACAGTACGCAGATCGCTTCTATTGACTCATCACCTTTAACTCTGTCGATACGGGATCGTCCCAACCGTCCCCTGAAGCAAAAGACGGTGGACGTCCGAATATCACTGTAAAGTTTCCACCCCCCTTTCGTTAAGTGTGATTTATTTCACACCAACAGCGCGCGCTTTCTTCGTTAGAGTGGCTCGCTCAGAAGGGTTTGGGGAGCAGGGGAGGGTGTTCTTAGAATTCGGAGAGTGCCGTCTGTCATTGCGGTTTTTAAGAGGGGAAGTGAATTTCCCTTATCTTTGAAAGAGAAACTCGGGCGTTTCCGTATTTTGAGGACTCTCTATACCAATGGTGTTAGGAATCAGAGTGTTTCCATTCCGTAGGTTTACAGAATAGACACCATAAAACTAAACAATTTTTAAAAAATCTGGAGTTTTATTGAATAGAATATTGATTATTCGTATTTAAAATTAAATTAGGTTGAAATATATCAGTTAAATTTAAATTCATTAGAAATATACACTTTATTTCTGGCCCAATAGCTAATTTCTAAACCGTTTGAGACAGGGATATAGTTCTATTTGGAAAAATGTTCTAAATGACGTAAAGAATTATATTTTATACTTTTTGAGAGTCAATAAATGTACTACTGAAAAAATTACGAAGTCTAAATTTTTATGCAGTCCCCGGGTCCTTTTAATCATATTAAATAAAATATTCTTGACACTGTGATATTTTATATAAAAAAAGTTCCACTCTTCTGAGACTAAAACTGACAGAGTTTTGATGCTTTGAATATTACTATTTTAGACCATTTTAATTACCCTCTCGAGGAAGATCAAATATCAAAGCGTTGAACTTTCTCGAGGTGGTCGTTGATTGGCTTAAAATAATGAAATTCAAAGCTTCATAACCTGTCCAGTTTCAGTCGTAGAAGAATGGATGATTTTTTTTAATGTCAGTGTGTCAAAAATATTTTAATAATATCAGTAAAATGCCTCAATAGACAGTCAAACAGACAATCAACCAGTTAATGGATTTGAAACAAATTCTGATACAGATCTACCGTTTTGGTAATAAAATCATAAGTCGAAATTTATATCTGGTTCATTACGTTTTTTTTCAGTTATCGTGCTCACATATACGCGGAGAGGCCCAACGACAAACTTCGCATGGACGTATTTCACCCAAAATTTGATAGAAAATTGCAATTTTGGTGTAAAGATTTTATACCAAATTTCATATGTCCAGCTCTTTACTTTATTAGAAGCCATGTTCGCTGCAAGACTGCAACATAACTGCAAAAACGGTTTCTTTCAGACTCAGTGGAGGTCTAAAATGTGGAGATTCATCAAAACTTGGAGGTCGAATTTTCTGATGAGTACAATACTTTTTCTTTGTATACTTGGTAAACGAGAAGTTTAAAAAACGCTATATTCAGTTGTAATGCGAGGTTAACTATTCGAACTATTAACCATCACTTACCATTAAACATCATTAACCTTTTCAATTTTTTTAAAACTAGACATGTCATGCTAGAAGGACAGCTTTCATGCATATCGACAGAGAGTAAGGCATATTTCGAATAAAAAATGCAGTCTAAGCTATCATTGTGATTTGACCTACATTTTGAATGGATTTGTTGTTTCAAATCGATTACGATACAAACTGCTCACCCGATCTCAATGTATTATAGACGCCATCGATTAACAACTTCTCGTGATCATCGCAGCCCGAATCGATTGACAGCTATCACGAAATGGCACGATTATCTCGGATCATTAAGACAAGTACATGGGGTAAGGAGTTTTCCGATAATTTCACGCAAATAGCAAAAAAAGTATCTTCTCCGAATTTGACTCACCAATGTTGCAGAGTAACTAATAACGATAACTAAATTTTACTATCAATCCTGATTAAACGATGGTTTGATTATTCACCTACGTTGTTCACAAGGAATCGTTATATGAAAAAGAGAATTTAATTTTTCACGACTTGTAGTTTACAATTGGGGCTATTGATTTGCATTATAATGATTTTTGCGTTTTGTAGGATCTCCATTCTCAATAAAACTTTTTTAAAAGCTTGTATTAAAATCATTCGAAATCAGTCTATATAGAATGAAAGAGAATTATAAAGTCATCATCGAGCTTTTGATGAATCTCTACCGCATTAGATATCCTTCAGTCTGAAAAAAAACTTTTTTTTAAAATTACGTTGGTCTGTGAACTCTATAACGCAAAAAACCGAACAAGCTAGGTGAATGAAATAAAGTATGTGGACTAAGACGTGGATGTGGTAAAATTGTATATCTCTATTAAATTTTAGGCGCAATCTGGTCTAATCACTCCATACTGTGGAAGCATATGTGAAAATCGAGGAAAGATAATCTTTTGCTGGTTCTTTTTGGTTAATTATGAAACACTGAATAGCTATTGAACTGAAATAATATTTCTGCACGTGGTTTTTCATAAATAGTCACAATATTAAGTTAGTAGATTTATTATTTTTTTATTTTGTGCAGCTTTAAAATTTATATTTGTATGCTATGAGACTTTTATAAGTTAAGTGAATATAAGTTTTTTAAGTATTTAAGAATTTCTTTCTAAGCTCTAACTTTAAAACAAGTAATATAAAAAAATTAAAGTCAATTCCTACTTAGGTCAACAAAGAAAAATTTTATTTTAGAAATTTTTTCTCCCGTATAAAACTAAAATTATATAATTAAATTTAATTAATGAATTAATATTTGAAAAAACTGTATTAACGTCAAGTGCCATCCACTACAAGTTTTAAAAAAATGTATTTGAACTTGAGTGGATGAATAAAAAGTATTTTATTAACGATTGAAAATTTGAACAAGATATATAAATAAATATGTATAGGGAGAGTGTGAACTAATAGTAGGAATTGAATTGAATGAAAAAGAATCTAAAAACGTATCTCGCGTGTATCTGTACCCTGCATTCAGGTAATACAGTGGTGTATGGTTAGTCTCGGCTTTGGTGTTCGTGGACTGTAGGTTTGAGAAACAATTCAACAAAAGTGACGCACATTAGATATGAGGTTCTACAGTGGTGTATGGTTAGTCTTGATTTTGGTGTTCGTGGATTGCAGGTTCGAGACACAATTCCACCAAATATCTGTCACATTAAATATGCCGTCGGAGATTACGTTTGCTGTAGAAACTTTCATTCATTTCTAAGTTCATATTGTCTCTCGTACTTTTTACTATAAGATTCGAAGCATTCTTTCTCAAGGTTTTGCATCATTGCTTTGAGGTAGTCACTTCACCTGACATCTATATTCACAGCTATTTAATCGGAATCGTATGAAGCTGCCTATACTATAACCGCGGGTGATATGTAGATCTGCTGATTGTTAGCAGAGTATATATGCTTGTCTTTACTATGTGCCTGTTTTGGTGAGCGACAGCATGCAAGAGTAAGCCGTGCAGAAGCAGCTGTCGCTTGCACTGTATCTAGAAGATGTAGGTGTTGTAGGACGAGCATCCACTCTGTAAAGTGAAAATGTTGTAATTGTAAACATGTAAAGTCATAATAAATGTGATTTTAACTTATTCTTTCTGTCATTCCTGAAGTAATAGGATCGCTCTATCACTCCATTAGAATTCCACCGCAAAGAGGTAGGAAGTTTTAGCTTATCGGCTTTTCAACCTGAGTTACAAGTTAAGCTCCTGTCTCTAATATAAGGATTATGGCCTTCCAGGATCCAAATAGAATAAATCTAACAAGTGTCATTTGAAACCTCGCCCTGTCCCTAACAGTAGACTAAGGGTCTATTCTGGTATCCCGGTTGAGTTGGGAGTTGGGTTGGTTCCGTTGTTAACGTGCGAACCCACCCAACCAGAATAGAATGAACCTAAAGTTTAGAGAGTGGAAATTTCGTCTTTCTCGTCATCAACCTTTGCTCAAAAGGCTGTCCCAAAATAGCCCTCATGTATACATTCAAAAGGGACGTTAATTTGAATCAAATAAAACTTATCTTAATGATTCCATTCACATCAAATTACAGAATTTTTGGTATTCATTAGTTAAATAAATTATTCTTGAATATTTTTCAAATTTATTCGCAAGACGTTCATCTGGTCGTTTGACGAAGTGGTTCAATCGTTCTTCTTTTTCTTCTTCTTTAAAAGCACGAAAACCAATAGGAAAGCGCATCAGAGACATTATTCCTTCTCCATACACAGAAAAAACTCACGAAAATCTTCAGCAGTCTTAAAGCCCGAATTAAATGCACTAAGAAATCGTGTCGAAAATGCTCAGTTTTATCCACTTGGCATTTCCAATTTAATGATCTGAAAATACACAAGAATCTTTAAAATTAAAAATCCAAATCACCATCTTGCATAGCATTAAATTCTCTTTCAAATTATATTAAAAACATTTTGTCAATGAGTTTTATTTCTGTGTACACTTTTAAATTTAAAAAAGCTCATGACTAAAACAATAAATCTGTATTTAAATCAAAGTAGCAATTAATTTAAAAAGTTTAAAAAGTTAAAGCCACTTTGACCCTTTAATGTCTAAGTGTTTTTTTATATTCTTATAAAGATGGAACTAGCCATAAATGTCCCAACTATGATCTGTAATCTAATTAGGAGGTTAAATAAAACCATAGGCCAAAGGGTTAAAGTTCATAATGAATATCAATGATTTTTAATCTTTATTCTTTAATCTTTATATTCTTTTGAATCCATTTCGAATAGTTTCTAGCCCTTGAAAAAGTGAACTAGAATGGATTTCTTGTTTTTGCGGTATGAATTTCGTTTACTTCAAATACTATAGGATTGCTTGTATTACTTTTTTTTTAATTTAGGCTTTATTGGGTATATCTGTCTAATGATTTTAATCCTTATTCTTAAGGATCTGCGAAATAACGGATTGTGTAACGAGGTCTGTGATAAATGAGAAAATATGACCACTGATTTGGCTCACACATGAAGGCAGCAACCACAAAGAAAGCAGCAACCAAATGCAAACAACACACCTGTCAAAATCCATGTTCCAGAGCTTAATTATAGAATAACGTCAAGCGACCAATCCGAGCACATTAACATACCGAAGAACATGACATGCATGATGACTTCATGGTCCTTTACAACCCATTAGCAACGTCCTGAGATTTTGTATGAGTAACTGGCCCTCAAAGAATGGTCGAACATTTTCCATGAAAGAAAAGAATCGATGGCAGAGTTAGTTTCTGACCATTTTTGTTTTAGGTCATCGTGTCGCGTGGGGCAATCGGGGTCAATTCACTTAATATCTGATCAATTCACTTTTACCCGGGCTGTTTTTATCAGGCGCTTTTATAGAGGGCTTTTGTCGGTTTGAGTTAGTATTCGAGAAAGATATGTCAACGTGGAATTCGGTCAGACAAGGAGATTTAGGCCTAATTATAGTCGTTATTGGTATTCGTGTTCCGAATGATTGATTCGTGATGAACTTGAATTTTTAGAACACACGAATTTGAATCGAGTGTTTACCAATATTATGATGCCATTCTGTTAGCACAAAATATTGCAAGCATTCAGTTCTCTTTGAAAATTGTGATCACTTTGTGCATTTGTTTTCGCCTAGGTTCTTTAGAATTTTCTCGCATGCGATTAATTTGTGACTATTGTTTAGCAACTGCATTCCGGAAACCCTCCGCACTTTGCGCATGCGCCGGGGATTTATTTTCATCAAAATGGGGAATAAAGTAGAGGAATGGAAGGTGTATGTTTACATTTTACTGAGTGATCTCACAAAGAACTCCAATGTCGTTCATATGACTCATTTCATGCACCCACTTTCCGTTGTAAAATCATCCAAAGTGGTATTGTGTATTGTTTAGCACGGATTAGCACTCAGCGCCTTTGCGCATGCGCCGGACAGGTTATTTTCAATCAAAATAGGGGATGAAGAATGGAATGGAGGAGATTATTTTCATCAAAATAGGGGAAAAGTGAAGAATGGAAGGGTGATTTTACATTTTACTAAGCGTGATCTAACAAGAACTTCGGAAATGCCTCATATGACTCATTGCCGACACCCCTTTCGGTGTAAACTCGTCCAAACGTGGTAGTCTCGGAATCCTTGCTAAGCAGTATATCTGGGTGATGATTAAAAAAAAAACTCAAGAAGAAAAAAATGCGTCAACTTTGGTTTGTTTGGCAGATCACGTTAGATTAATAAATTACTTAAAGAATTCTCTTCAATAGATCAAGATTTAGAAATCTGATTATTTCTGTACAATTTGGATTTTTAACAAGTCGACGATTGGGTGTAAAAGTGAGGGCCAAAATTAACAATGATAAATAAAAGAACCAGAATTATAGGGGTAAACGACAAAATTTAAATATTTTGTTACAAAATTAGCTACTTTCAGAATACTATTGTTTTTTATGATTCCTAGTTTTAAACGGCTAAAGAAATAAAAAATTATTTCCTCCAGAAATGTAGTGGGGAGATTGCCCCCCTCGCCCCTGCCGCCCGCCACTGATTTTTTAAGTAAATGTAATTAAGTTAAATTTATCCGAAGAACTACTACGAAAGCAGTTAATAATTAACTTAGCATTCGAATAAGATGTGTGTCAATATGAATCAATCGATGGGAGTGGGTCTAACCAATTCATTTTTGACATTCGTGTTCGAATGAGTTGATTCGTATGTGAACTCGTGCCCGACAATTTTTTTACATAGGTTTTGAATTCTAGAAATCAATTCGTGCTCACGTGATGCACGTCAGTTCATTATATTAACGTCCCATTTTAAACCAACACGTGGGCTATTTGGGTTGGACAGCTTAATTTTGAGACAGCACTCAGATGAGCAGAGTTGACACCTGAGCTGGCATCCCCTATCCTAACTTTCACACATCACCGAGGGACATTTGGCCCCTACACTTTAACATTCAATAAGCCTACGGCGGATCTTCGGTGGAGTCGGTTTCAGACTGGAACCCTCGGCCCGAAGCGAGCCCTTACCACTAGGCCACTGCGGCCTATGATGCACATCAGATGCACTTGCCGATGAATCCATTGCGCATCTTGGTGGTGTCACATGAATTGACTCATTTTAATATATATATATATATATATATATATATATATATATAATATATACTCCTTTAAAATTGTAAAATCTTTCAATAAACCTCATCCAGTTGTAATGCTCTATAAATGTTTCACGAATTTTGGCAAAGTCTTCATATCATAAATACAGAATGAAATCGCCTAACTGAACAGTTTCCATCACCTACAATAAACATTTTGCATTGACACGCCATTGTGATGGAACGTAAGGATCTAAATATATTTTAAAGTTATATGTGAAACCCTCACAGATTCCCCAGCCCCAACCACCAAACCGAGTTCGACAATTTTTATTTCATATGAAAGGTTATGAAGTCTAGATATGTCATCAAGGGTCGTCTTCTCCCCACCAACCCCCCATGTTCGAACGAAATCGAAATAACTCTTTCCACTGTACATTCTCCATGAGAAAAACCTTCGGACAGTTCGCCAGCTTACCGACGGTTTCGACAATTTTTATTTCCTATGAAAGCTTATGACGTCTAGATATGTCATCAAAGGTCATCTTCCCCTCCACACACACCAACTCCCATTTTCGAAGAAAATCGGAAAAAAAAGAGAGAATGTATGGTGGAGAAGTGTTTTTTCTATTTCCTTTAAAAATGGGGGTTGTGGGGGCCAGGCGACCCCAGTGAGCATATCTGGTGCTCTTTCATATGAAAATAAAAATTGTCGAAATCCGTCGGGTGGTTGTAGCTGGCGAACTGTCCGAAGGTTTTTCCCCATGGAGAATGTACAGTGGGAAAGAGTTTTTTCGATTTCGTTCGAACATGGGGGTTGGTGGGGAGAAGACGACCCTTGATGACATATCCAGACTTCATAACCTTTCATATGAAATAAAAAATGTCCATTTCAGTCGGGTGGTTGAGACCGGCGAACTCGGTGGAGGTGTTTTACCAAATTATTTTAAATATATAGATTAATAACTACTAATTGATTATATAATTAATTATAAGTTATTAATATATATTTAATAACATATTATTAATTATATATTAATAACTATATAATTTAATAATATGTTAATAACCTTCAACCCCCTCTCTCGACGTGTCCGGATTTCAATGAAAAAAATTATGGTAACCCTAGGTTTACTGTACATCTTACTGTGTTGTTGGCCAGTTTTATTTTGAAAGGCTACAAACAATGCTTTTATGAGAGATTTTATTTAGTTGGCATTCGAGAATTATGTGTATCAACTTGCAATCCGGTCATTGCTAGGAAACTTGAGCTTAATGCCTATCATTATTGGTTTTCGTGTTTCCAATGATTGACTGATGGCGAAATAAATCTCTGGAGCACGAGAACTCCAGTTTTTTCCGCTGTTTTTCCTGTTGACAACAGCCAATTGGTAAATATTTCGCGAACTATGTCAGTGGAATCGGGTCACGTGATGTCACAGACGCATGATGAGTACAGCTTTGCTTGTCATCTGTCTGCCGATTGTCTTGAGTTGAAATTGTGGCTTAACCCTCAAATTGCATAATTTTTTTGAATTGCTATTTAGATGCAACATTTTAACATATGTTCAAATACCGTTGAAGCAATCTAATTGCTATTTACATGCAGGGCTTTGTTAGAATAATATGATTCTAAGTTCTAAAAGTACCAAGTAAACCCATTAACTTGCGAAATTGGAAACTAACTTCCAACCCGCGGAAATCGCGGTATATAGGGTTAATACTACAAACAGTAAATAAAAGATGCGCAACGGATTTCAAAATTAAATTGGCATGTTGCATGTCCTCGCTGCACAAGCACCACCACCTATCGCAATTTTTTGAAATTTCACAGAGGATAAAAAAATGAATTTTTCGCAACCAATAACGAATTTTTTCTGATTTTTTTTAACATCTGATATGAACTTGAGACCGCACGGTCCAACCATATGTGAAAAAAATTCAGACATATTCGTTATTGGTTGCGAAAAATTCAGTTCTTTCTTCCTCTGTGAAATTTCAAAAAATTGAGATAGGTGGTGCTGGTGCTGGTGAAGCAACGATGTTATGTTTGAGGATTTTATGAGAGTGTGTATCGATTGAACTTAACTAAGTTAACAAATACTATCTATGATTTTCTTAGATGCGCATTCATTGAATAGTTTAATATTTAATATTTTTATTTTAATATTTACTTTGATTTTAAAATTTTTTTAGAAATATCAGAATAGAATAAATTCCGTTCAGAGTTTCTTTTTTTCTTATGGCTACAGTAAAATCATAGTTTCGGGGGGAAAAGCACTCTGTCCTGCGATTCGGTGGCATCGAAATCGATAACTAACGGGAGTGTTCTCCTCTCGACTTCCTCATATACTTGCACAATACGGCGCATTTTATGTTTAGCTTCGTAGAATTGTAAAGAGAATCCGGTAACCATTTCGACCTCTTCCCATTGACTGACTGGTTTGAAAATTTAATGCAGATCAGCAATTTCGGTGCGAAGACCGCATATCAAATTTCATTTGTCTTGCTTGCTGTGTTTTTGAGTTATCATGTTCACGTAGACACGGACAGAGAGATAGTCAACTCGCTGAAGAACTTAGTTTAAAAGTTATCGTATTCACGTAGACACGGACGGACAGATAGTCAAGTCGTTGACGGACTTAGTTTAAAAATTATCGTGTTCACGTACACACGGATGGACAGATAGTCAAGTCGTTGACGGACTTAGTTTTAAAAAAATTCCTTTTCGGCAAGCTTGAAAGCAAAGGTAGATTCCTTTACGTTAATGTTACAAAAGTCATGAAATATTACATATTGATCAATACAGACATAGCCAATGACTTTATTGTTTCTACACATTGCAATATTTACGCTGTGATTCTGTTTCCATGTCATTTAATTTTTTGCCATATCAAGGTTTTATCATTCCATTTTTCATTCCAAAAAGTTATGATAGATTTATCGGTCAGTACATTGGTCAATTTTTTTATATCTCAACACATAATCATTCAACAGGTAGGAGTCATCAAGAAATAAACATCTCAGCAGTGCAAATATCTCCTAGATAACATTAAGCCAGCCTATCTGAAACAGTAACAAGAAATTGACTCTTGGCACGAATGAAGAAAGACTCTAGATTTAAAAATTAATTTATTTAATCTAGGTTACAATATAATTGTGCGAACATTACTTTGTCATATGGTAAAATCACATGACATGGAAACACTTAACTACTACTAAAATGGGCTCATTTAGAGAACTCCCTGGTTACAGAGATAATAGTCACTAAATTCTTAACATATAAGAGAATAAAATTATTAAACCTTGTGTGTGGAAAATTTAATACGTGTTTTTAAAGCATAGGATATGAATTCAGCCAATTTGAACAGTAAATTTAAATCTCCATCGACGGTTAAAACCAAATACTCAGGCAGAAAATCCCAAACAATTTTAAAGTTAAGGAGATATTTTTCAATAGTATAAAGGATAAAGAAAACTCTTATTTAAATATCTATCGTTTTTGACTACTTTATATTGATTTCATTAAACAAATCATGGTCCCACCATGTTTAGTTAAATATCAAATTAAAGTATTCTGTCAAAAAAACCTATTATCAAATTAACTATTAAAATTATTTGATTAATCAAAATTAACTATTTACTTAATTAAAGTTAATTATTAATTGTTACAAAACTTCACTAAAACCTTTTTCATGGCTCATACTACATGCCAATAATCTTTATCTTATAATTATCTAATAATTATATTAATTTAAATAAAAGTCACTGTGGCTATGTATGTATGTTCCACATCTCCTCCTAAACCACTGGACTGATTTCAATCAAACTTTTCAAACTTTTTATTTAAGAAAAGAGAAAGGTCACCTTCAACTTTTCAAAGCCTAAAAGTTGCTTAAAATTTCACTTAATTAAAATTAAGCATGGCCTTTTTCCGCGATGTCTTTCATTTCCATAAATTTGTTTCTCTCATTTTAATATTTTTTTCAAAATTAATTTTAAACTGAATTCGTAACAATATTCTTGTTGATCAAAAATAATGCGAAGAACTGTTTCCAGAAGGAAGAATGCTAAAGGAAAATTTTAAAAGTAGACGATTTAAGAATTTATATCGGGACCAGCTATTGATTTATTTTCACGCTTTAAATTAATGAATAATTAAATAGTTAATTTAATTGTTTCAAAATATTCATTAAAACCTTTCATTGACTTTAGTAATTATTAACAAAATGTGAAGTACCTATATAACAAATAATAACGTATGAAGAAAACGGATGTTTTTAAAAATTGTCTGGTTCAATTGATATTCTCATTTTAATTGAAATCGTTTTAGATCAGAAAAGGAATTTGTGCATTATAATATTCATAAAAAAGTAATTTTTACATTGAAAATATTAAACATGAAAACATTTTAATCCGGAGCAAAGCCAGGTATATCAATTAACAGTTTTAATTAACAAAATTTAACAAAGATATTAACTATAAATTAATTAGTCATAAATTAATTATATATTATACCGTATAGAAAGTGAAAGTAAATGCGGTTGATGGGAACTCATAACTTCTAAGTAATTCTTGCTGTCAAGAACTTACAATATAAAAGTAGTTTGTTATGATAAGGTGATAATTCCCCTAATTGAAATTTTCTTTTTATCTTCAATCTTAACGAAGCTATGGGGAAATGATAAATTGGGGGTGGGGGGGTATTGAATATCGCTTTTCAGCTCATAACTTATAAGCAATTCTAGCAGACAAAAAAATTTTAGTATAAAAGTTGTTCGTTATCATAAGGTGGTAATTCGCTTAATTGAAAATTTTTTTCTGTCTTTAGTCGTAACAGAGCTATGGGGAAATGATAAGTTGGGGAGGGGATTGAAAATGGCTTTTTAGCTCATAACTTCTAAGAAATTGTGGCTATCAAAAAAGTTTCGATACAAAAGTTGTTTGTTGTGATAAGGCAATAAATCGCCTAATTTGAATTTTCTTTCTATCTTGAATCGTAAGGGAATTATGGGAATATGAAATTTTCAGTCCCCCACCATTTCCACCCCCTTTGAGCTGGTTAGCCCATCTGTGAACGCGGGTGAGATTTTCACCGTCCTTACAACATATCCGTCGCCAGTTAAAATCTAATCAAAATTACTCTAGTTATCGTGTTTACAAAATAACACGGGCCAAAGCGTTGTGCATATACTTCTCTACTAATAATAATAAGAAGAAGAACATTTAACCCTCTATTCTCATAAGTATTGGAGCTACAAGAATGAAAGAGGGTGGAAGAAACTGCAAATGACGAGAGCTTCCCAACAAGGGGTAACATACTTAGGTTAAAACGTACTTTAAACTAGGGGGAGAGGAGGGGAAGAGTGGGAAAATCCCTTTTCAGCTCATAACTTCTAAGCAATTGTAGCTATCGAAAAAGTTTAAATTCAGAAATTGTTCATTATGATAAGGCAATAATTCGCCCAATTTGAATTTTCTTTCTATTTTCATTTGTAAAGGAATTATGGGAAAATGAAAATTTCCACCCCCTTTGAGCTGGATAGTCCATCTACGAACTCGACCGAGATTTTCACTATCCTTACAACATATCCCAAGCTGGTTAAATTTACATCAAAATTATTCCAGTTATCATGTTCACAAGATAACATGTGAAAAATGTTTTATATATAAACTTTTTAACGAAGGGTGGTTTTGGGTTCTAGGGGGTGAACATCTGCAGAAATTTTCCGAAAGTCGTGTCATGAGAACCATTGCAATAGGTAGAGTTCCTATAAGGAATCTACCTAATTATCGTGATCACGGACAGACAGACAGTCAACTCGTTGACGAGCTTAATTTAAAATTAGGCACAGATCTATAATTTTAATGTATAGATAGTAAAATTCAGTCATCTAACTTGTTGCGTTTTATAGTTATCACGTTCGCAAACGCACGAATTGAAGACCCTTTACAGCTTTGATCTAAATTTTTATACATATCTACAATTCTATGAATATTTCCTTATGCCAAATTTCATCTCTCTGGTTCATTGTACTTTTGAGTTACCGTGTTCGCATTTTATAATTCCAAAGCTAGTTTTATTCAACTCAAAGAAGTCTGAAACATGAAGATTCATCAGTCTGAAGGTCGAGTTTTTTGACGATCCCAATATTTTCTCTTTATATACTTCTTACCCGAGAAATTTAAAATCAGTTGAGAAGAGTCACTAATAGAGTGGAATATAAAGTGCGAGGAAGTTTTTCTTTTGATGTCGTACTTAAAATTTATGCACACTTTTGTTTTACTGTTTTTAACTGCTTTATTTTCCTGATGGCGACACACATTTGGAGGGTTCCGAGGCGAATCCAGGATTTGGATCTGGGGGAGGGCTGAGGTCATAAACATTTTGTATTATCTTTTCATTGATATCAATAAAGTTGTCGTACGATTTTTTCTCTAATTTTAATAAGCTTTTAAAAATATCTTTTAGCATAATTTACATCAATACTTTTCATTGTTGGTGGTCGTGATTTTATGGCTTATGTAATCAAAAACACTTTAACTTTACAGTCTTTACTTACCTGACAGTAAGAATCATAAAGGACCCTACAATACTTTGAATAATTTAATAAAAATCGCAATAAAATAACCAGCCAAAAAAATATTTTCTACCGCGTTAGCGCTACGAGTACGAGTGGAATGACTACAACAGAGGGAAAAGTTTTGAGCCTGTCAAGCCAGAAAGCAATGTTGCCACGGTTTTGTTTCAAGAACAGGAGATTAAGAGCAAACTGCTGTAGTGAATTTTTAAAAAAATCAAGAATTTGGGTTTAGCTCTGAGGAAGGCTGTATAACCTCCATACCACCACCACCCCTTGCATTCGACACTGGTTCAGAGTTAAAGTGAATTAATACTATTATTTGTCCATTTCACACTGACATTGCAAAGGTAGAGCAGAAATGTTACATTTTCTGTCTAATAAGGATTCACGTCCATGGTTCAATTTATATCCACCAGTTAGGCAATTCATCAAGAATTTTGGTTTAGCTCTGGGGGAAGCTGCATAACTTCCATAGCAACCCCCTTGGACTCGCCACTGGTTCAGAGTTAAAGTGAACCAAGTCCATAGTTTGTCCATTTCACACTGACATTGCAAAGGTAGAGAAGAAATGTTACATTTTCTGTCTAATAAGATTCACGTCCATGGTTCAATTTATATCCACCAAGCAGCAACAACAATTAGAAGTCCACTGTTATTTTAATCTAGCCGCCTACGGCGACGAGCTTGATCGCCGGAAATATAATTTCAACTGAATCTCTTATGTATAATTTTGTATTCATGGTTCCCTTAACAAAGTAGTTTTAAAATTCAAATTGCTATAGATATTTAATCGCGTTCTTTTCGTAGCCTTGCACTTGTCCTGTTCTCTTCTACATTAACATAAACTACGCATTTGATTTCAACATTAAATTGGCGTGGCACATTTTACGTCCAGCAGCATGCTAATTGGCTTAAAACACGCTGATAAAATTAATTAAAACATAGCAAAGATAATCTTTCAGTTTACTGGATTATTTCACTATATACTTACCATCTTGGGGACTTCATTTACAGATTTCACAGAAAAATTGATCAAATAAAAGAAGAAAGTAAAATCCAAAGGATATTTTCTAAGCTTTAAACAACGTAAGAGAAACACGCAATTAAATATTTGTTTGAACAATGAAAACGGTTTGAAATGCGTTGCAACAATGAAAAGTATTGTTGTAAATTATGCTAAGAAAATATTTTTAAAAGGTTATTAAAATTAGAGAAAAAATCGTACAGCAACCTTATTGATATCAATGAAAAGATAATTTTTTTGCGTTTTTAGATGCCGAAAAAATTATTTTTGTGCTGTAATATGTTCGAAAGTTATTAAGGAAAAACACCAAAATGTCGCTTAATTTTTAATTAATTAAAATTCTGATTAAAATTTCAAAAAAAGTCACCGAGGTTCACATTCCCACCGTCAAAGGATTGTTCGTGCCAAATTTCGTAGCTCTTAAGTCCAGGGATCCGCCCTGTAGAGCGCCAACACACAGACACACACACATTGTCCTCTATTATAAGTAGAGATGCAGTTAATCAAATTTGAAGTCTGTTTTCTCAGTAAGCAAACTTATGGACCTGGTCCACTTTAATTCTGAACCCTCCATTTCTTTGTTGTGAAAAATAAATACTCGTGCATTTTAAAATTAACTCACACTTCATATCCCAACGCGCGATGATAATTTAGCAGTGGTACTAATCACGGCCTGCGTTCAATCTTTCAAATCAGAACCTTCTGCTGTTGTTAAGTATCAGCCTTAAAATTTCAACAGCAGTGGAACAAGAGATGTGTAAAAAACTTTCTAAAAAACACTTTTACTAATAGTTCTCAAAAATACCATAGATGGCGCCACTGAAACCTACCGAGTGTAAACGTAATTTTACGAAATTTTTTAAATTGATAATTGAGAGCTCTAAAATTATTAAAATATTGCATTGTCATCAAGACCCAATAAATACAGTAGAATCTCCTTATAACGAAATCGCTTGGTTCCAGTTGAAAAATTCGCTCTAGAGAAAATTTCGTTATACGGAGATTAGAGATTTTTGCAGTTATTTAAGTAAATGTTACAAACCTTTTAGTATGTGCGATAAGTTCAAAAATATTTAATTGTGACTTTCAATTAAAAATGAAGTAATATTTATTATAAATTT